>CAJQZN010034522.1:0-13867 GCA_907164685.1 Colias eurytheme | reverse complement strand
CTTTCATTTTTCAGGGTCTGATTCGATGTGGTTTAATTGTTATTAAATAAACAAAAATAATAATTAATAAATATTTATTAAAAAAAAATTATGAGGCGTGCACTTTTGGATTTTCCAAATTATTTAACCTTACAGAACCAGCGTATTATTCTTATCTTTAGTCTTTAGATTACGCCACCGACCTATTCTGATAACATTAAGCTCATGATCTGCGTAGGTTATTGAATGTGGATATATCGAGTACTTCGAAATGGATTAGCTTGCAGGGGGGGATGATATCACGCCTCCTCTGAAGTTTCGTCCATTAGTTTCTAATAAACAAAACATTAGTCGGGCAAGGAACTTTTGCTATTAGTTGATATAGATATTTGTTGCTATGTGATACCAGTCGCTGATTTTCCATGCTGATAACCTTTAACCATAATCCTAGGCAATATGCGAAAAAGAAGCTAATGAGACGGGGGTCCTAATAAATTAATAAAATAAGTGCTCCAAAAAAGTGAACATACATTTTACTTACCTCGGGATTACCTGGGTCATTGTGATATTTTTTTTCGAAAAAATGAAACACTTGATTTATAAAAATCAAAGTTAATTAGATATTCGACTCCCACTTTACGATACAAAAAGTAATCGATGATCAATAATTCTAAAATGGCGATTTATAAGTGAAAGACAATATTTCAGTTCGACCAAAAATATTAATATTGACTATAAAATCCTTTCAATCAGAGTCCAGAGAGTTGGTGGAATTTCAGATTTAACATTAAAATTTAATTTCTCGATAAAACACATGTATTTATTAGAAGGCACTTTCTAATGAAGGGTAGAATCTGAGGTCCACCGAAGTAGACAATTTGGTTTTATGCTATAAAGTAAAAATAGTATGTTTTAGTTAATCTGTTACAGTTATACTAGGTATAGCATTAGTATGGTTTACTTTTTGAGATAAAATTAAGAGGAAATTTTATAAGCACGTTACATTACACTTAAAAGTTATAACACACGCACACATTCGAATGAACAGCTTTTTTTAAGGTAACAATGACAATGACCCACCTAACTATACACTTTATTCCGAACCTTATAACTGTGATGATATGATAATATATATACGATATCGAGGAAGAAAAGATAGTGAAGATACCTACTAAATTTTTAAGGCTCTGGCTAAAGTCTGCATAATAATAATTTATCGGAATTTTCATTGATGTGCGGAATAAAAGTGACAGATAAATTTTGTTATTTAATTAATTTATAATTGTATTTGTTAATAACTTATCTCAGTTTTCAGAAAGACCGACTAAAGATATAAATATACAGTATGTTCTTAAAGCATACGATGCGCATTATATATTTTAAAATATGTAGATACAATATGTAAATGGAATGACAAATCATCCATTACTGGGGATATGTATGTTTCAAAATCATAAAAGGTTCTGAAGCGATATTTGAACTACGTTAGGTATTCGAACCAATAGGTACCTAGCCCATTTAGTTTCGTTGAGTAACTATCAATGTTATATTTTTTTATTAGAGAGTAATCAAATTAGCACTGTCAGTACAGGTGATTTGTATGTATTTTACAAAATATATGCGGAAAATCCTTTCAATGACTATCATTGTAAAATGTAAGTTGGTACTTAATCAATAAATATCGTAAAGTATTTTTGCTCTTTAATTTCTTCTCTTTTAACCACTTACCAACATTCACACATCAACCAGATGTAGGTATAGGGCTAAAAAAATCATTCTATCTTTATTAATTTTATCTTTAATAATCTTTTAATAGTATCTAGTATCACCATCAGGAAATAAATAACGTATAATAATGTGCGTATGGGTTACACAATTTAATTCCTCCATCTACATTTCAGAGTGGGGAGCGTGAGGTTTTTTCGTTACGAAATTTCTGGATTCGGTCCCCGCACTCAAAACCCGCGATAGAAGCTATGCAATATATTAAAATAAAAAATAAATAAACATCCTGTACATAAACATTTTTTCACCAAGATGTAATATAGATTATTTCTGATGATCGGATTTTACAACAGTTGGAACTTATAAATTCGACAAGAGTTAATTGTGGAGGCTAGTTGTGTTGCAATCATGTTCTCGTTAAAGGAGATATTTGTGATATTGAGGTATTGTTTTTCGGGAACGAATTAAAACACACATAAAATGTTTTAAGTAATACGAATTAAAATATTTTATGTGTGTTTTAATTCGTTTATTTCTCTTTTTGTAGCTAGTGGTCAAGTAAATATAATGGAAAAATTTTGATAATGGATATTATGGATTAATATAATGGAATGTACGGTATATATAAGAAAGCTCCCACATGCGAATATTTTTTACTAAAATTTTTAAGCCATTTTTATTGAATTACAATGAAAACAGAAAAATTTATAAGTAAACAGTGATATGACTTGAGGAAAAATTAAAATTAAAACTTCTATTAATTATTGCCTTCTATAAAAATTAAATATTCTAACTTCTATAAATATTATGAGCAATCATGTTTAAAAAAATTATTACAATAAAATACCACGGGTTAATACTCCGCCCAGCACCGCCCTAAAAAAATCTCTCATAATTAAGTAAGAAATTACAATCTGTAACCATAAAATCCTTTTTCAGCCTTTTATCAGCAATACAGGCAGTCAGTTTGAAGAATGTCGCTAGAAATGTAACGCAAAAGTCCTTGAGGAAATTTCCAGATGATTTCTTCTTTGGAACTGCTACTTCATCCTACCAAATTGAAGGAGCATGGAATGAAGGAGGTAAATACTTATAAACAAAGACAAATACTTATAAACATACATGCTTAAATTATAATATTATTAAGTATATAAGTCATATTATAGTTAGGACTTTCAAAAGCTTATCTGAAGTTTGATACATAACTTTCTATACGCATGATATTTTTTTAAATAAAGGGACTGAAAGTATGATTTTTGATTCGATATGTTTTCGTAAAAACTTTTATCCGATTTTAGATATAATTTTTATTTAGTTATATTTTCATAAATATTCAATTTATGTTCTGAAACATTGTTGAATATTTCCATTTTCTAAAGAAGGAAGGATGAAAATTATTGTTACATGCGGGATATGGTTTTATAGTCCTTATAATTATGAATTATTTTAAATTTAATGGTTACTTTTTAAATGTAATGGTGATAGATCGATATTAGATAAATTGTCTTCTTTTTCTATTTTTATGTTAGTTTTATTTCAAACAATCTAATGAAGGAGTCCCCAATCACAACGCAAGCAGGAAAGTCGGCGATATTTTTTGTAAGGAAAAATTTTATCGTATTACATAGATATTATTAATTGAATGTAATGAATGTTATGATAGATAAAAAATTATCTCTCGGAGTTGAATTATTATACTAGGTATATCGGAAAAATTGTTTTATAGGATACTAGCGGTTCGCCCCGGCTTCGCCCGTGGTACATGTGTATGTATTGTTCATTAAATATAGATCTATATGGCACTTTACACCGTATGATTTAAGTGAATATTTTCGAAGATATTACAGACTAGCTTTCCGCTCGCGGCTTCGCCCGCGTTTTCAAAGAAAAACACGTTCCCGTAGGATTTCCGGGATAAAACCTATCCTATGTCCTTTCTCGGGTATCAAAATATTTCTATACCAAATTTCAGGCAAATTGGTTCAGTAGTTAAGGCGTGAATCGTGATTGAGTAACAGACAGACAGACAGAGTTACTTTCGCATTTATAATATTAGTATGGATAATAAGCTTTATCTTCAAACTATTTCCACACACATGAATTATTATGTATCTATCTATTTGAAGCTATCTAATGAAGCATCAACATATAAATATCACCATTATTATCATTTACAATTATATAATACGTATAATTAGAAATAAATTTCACTGGGCCTTAAAAAGTAAACGTTCTTCACTATTTTAGGAAAGGGCTGGTCAATGTGGGATCACTTAGTACGCACCGACCCAGACCATATACGTGATGGAACAAACGGTGACGTTGCTGCCAATTCATACTATTTCTACGAAAAAGACATCGCCATCCTGAAAGAGTTGGGCGTCAGTGTATACAGATTTTCCGTATCCTGGCCTAGAATACTGCCGTTCGGTCGCGCAGACTACATCAACCCTGAAGGAATCGCTTATTACAACACCCTCATCGATCGCCTGCTTGCCAACGACATCACGCCATTTTTGACCATATATCATTGGGAATTACCCCAAAATTTGAATGAACAGGGCGGTTGGTTGACTGAAGACATCGTGGACTGGTTTGGCGACTATGCACGAGTCCTGTTCCAAAATTTCGGTGACAGAGTTAAGCTTTGGCTGACAATCAATGAGCCTTCTGTCCATTGCTCTTTTGGTTACGCTTATGGCAGCCACGCACCTAGGATCAAGTCTCCTGGTATCAAATACTATGAATGCGGGCGTCATATACTGCTAGCTCATGCAAGAGCGTACCATATTTACAAAAATGAATTCGCACATCAAGGTGGTATGATAGGTCTTGCTTTGGACTCCGAAATGAGTATGCCGAGCAGCAATTCACCGGAAGATATACAAGCGGCGGAAGACTCTATGATATTTAATGTAAGTTCTTTGTCAAATTTTAATTATTACCTATGACCTACATACTTTCTAAGCAGTAAAGCTAGAGTTAACCTATTTTTTTTGTATTTATCACTACATAGAATAAGGCATAGTCGCTTCCCGCGCCTTTTCGAATGTCTGTATCTATATTAAATCTTTAAAACTACATAACGGATTTTGATACAGTTTTTTTAAACATTGATTGTGATTCCATAGAAAGATTAAAATTTTAAATTTAGCGGGCGAAGCCGCGGGTGGAAAGCTTATAAAAGATAAAACAATTTCAATTAATAAGATCAAAAAAGATTACTCTTGTTTATTGTTGAGATATAAAATTTACAATAATGACCCACCAATTATGATAGTATAATTTACTATATCATATCAGGTAATAACATTTTATTACACATTTGCACGCGCAAATATCCACTGGGGGCAATTTCCAATGTTTATTGTATTTGTTTCTCTCGATTCTTAAAACTCTGAAGCATATTTTACAAACACTAGCTGACCAACGCAATTTCGTCTGCCCTCAAAGGGAGACATTTTTGTTGGCTTGCGATATTTTTATTTTTAACAATAAAAAAAGCTCTACTGTTAGATATCAAACGCATAATATATAAATTATTCGGACCAGTAATTTCAAAGTCTTATTAATTCCGAATTAAGACCGAAGCCAGTATTTGATCATGGTACGTAGGACATATTTCGCTTTCAAAGATTAATATTATTAAAATGTTTCATAATAACTTTTCCTTTCAGCTCGGCCAGTACGCCCACCCTATTTACTCAGAAACCGGGAACTACCCACAACGATTTATTGATCTTATTGCTGAAGCGAGCGCGAGGCAAGGTCTCCCAGAGTCTCGCCTACGCAGTTTCTCTCAAGAACAAATTGACTACATGAAAGGAACGGGAGATTTCTTATCAATCAACCACTATTCGAGTAGTTATGTGTATAGAAACGCATCAGTAGTTAACATGCACGAAGTGCCGTCTATGCTGGATGACGCGCAAATAGACTCTTATAGGGATCCTTCGTGGCACACAGGTTTTTGGATTGGAGTAAGTAAAATTATAGAAAAAAAAGACGTGTGGCACTCGGGGACTGAGGCGGTAAAGCTATTGCATGCTATGCCTTCAAGCCACACCTCCGCGCCCGTCGGAGTGGGGAGAGTGAGGTTTTTCGTTACTAAATTTCTGGATTCGGTCCCCGCGCTCAAGGCTCGCGAATCGCGATAGAAGCTATGCAATAGCTTAATAACCTACATACAGAATATACAGGATTACTTGTAAAACACCAGCAACCTCGCAGGACAAGATAGCTAACATCATTAGTAACAACATTTGTTTTACGACTTTTGATAATTTGTTAGATTTTATTTTCATGCTAAAATAAATATTCATTTAATTTTTCGTTTGAATATTATAAACTCTACGCGCATCGCAGCGAACGAGAGGGGGAAGAGGGGCGTCGCGCGTCATCCTTTCGATAATTAATGAATAGAACATAGACTTGCAAATGTTAAAAGAGTAGAATAAAAGCTTAAAAAATCAATTAAAAATAATTTATTGCGTTATGGCAATAGTTGTAGAACAAAATATGTTGTTACTTACACTTATTCCCAATTTTATATTTTAGAACAACTACTGTTTTAAAGAATAAATATGTAATCATCAATCATCAATAATCAATAATCATCAATTCCACTTATACATGAAAATACTAAAGGAGATAAAATAATATCTCCTAGAAACCGCTCCGTAGCCGGTAACGTAGCGCGTAGCGTCGCGTAGCTCATCTTTTTAATCCTTCTTATCATCATCACTACATAGTTTAAAACAAAGTCGCTTTCTCTGTCCCTATTTCCCTATGTCCCTTTGTATGCTTGAATCTTTAAAATTACGCGAGGTAACTCGGATTAACACATAGGATAGGTTTTATCCCGGAAATCCCACGGGAAAGTGAACTATGTAGATTTTCTTTGAGAAGCAGGCGAAACCCAAGGCAGAAAGCTAGTACTTTATAATTTTATGTGCCTTATTGATTGTTTCAATTGAAGTAAATATATTATTATTTTCAGTACGATCCCATCAAGATTTAACAGGCTTATATTTGTATTTTAATTTTAACACTAACAACAACGACATTCATACAATTAATTAAAATTTTCAGACATACGGTCCCGGCTTACACAAGCTCCTGGTATACATCAAAGATAATTACAATAACCCGATCATTTACATATCAGAGAATGGTTTTGCAACAACCACGGGACTGAACGACGAAGGTAGAGTTAATTACTATAGAGAATATTTAACTGGAGTTCTAGATGCCATCGATGATGGAGTCAATGTAAAAGGTTATTGTGCATGGAGTCTTATGGACAACTTCGAATGGAGTTTTGGTTACAGGTAATAAATATGCTATAGATTTATGAGTTACAGATGCCTTGAATAGGCATAAAGTGTATAGACTATGAATAATCGATTATGGGAAAAAAATCCATTTGATATTTTAGTTTTATAATTTATATCAATTAAAAGCTTTAAAAGTTTTGCATGAGGATGCATGAAATAACAGCAAAACCGACTACTGAGTAAAAAAACTGTGCGTTATAATTATAATATATTACCTACTGGTTCACTGTTCTAAGAATTCTAATGAAAAATGTTGTATGAACGCTTAAAGCTTTTTGCTACGCTGCTTCTACATTGTTACCGTTTAAAATGCGAAGGCGCTATAAGAATTCATTTGGTGGAAAATCTTTAGCCTTTAACTTACCATTTCTTTACCGATCTATTAAAAGAGCATATACATATTATGTGTGATGTTATATTTTAACACTTGCCGTTTTGATTTCAGTGTCCGTTTCGGCCTCTATGAAATCGATCAAAATGACCCAGAGAAAACGAGAAGGCCACGAAAATCTGCACTTGTGTACAAAGAAATAGTTCGAACGAGGACCATCGACATGGACTACAACCCAGATCCTTATGCCAGCTCAGCTATAAACAAGAAAACTTCCATTTTTCTTTTAGCGGCTATATCATTAATTAAAAGTATTTTAATATGTTAAATGACTTATATTAAGTATTTATTTTATCTTATAATACTTAAGTAACTAGTTACCTAGTTATTAAAATTAAATGTTTATTGTGACATTTTGTAACATATCTTATAACTTACTAGCGGTCCGCCCCGGCTTCGCCCGTGGTACATATGAAAAATAGATGTTGGCTGATTCTCAGACTTACCCGATATGCACAGAAAATTTCATGAGAATCGGTCCACCCGTTTCGGAGGAGTATGCAGACTAACATTGTGACACGAGAATTTTATATATAAGATTTATTATATGACAATTAATACTCTTATTAGTTACTAAGACAAGAAAAATGAGAATAAAAATTGTAAAGCATAAATGATACTCTATTTATTTCTCCTTTCATATAATTATAATTGAACCTTTCAAACTATATTTCTCGTGTACAGCACTATTTATTTGTCCATGAATGCTGTATCAAATGGCTTGACTCCCGCTGCGAAGAATTATCTATTTCAAAACTCTATTCACTAGGTTCTAGGAAAGAAAGACACGTGTAGATTATAATATACCAATTTATTATTTATTACACGTGGATTATTTTCTTCAAAACGGTCTTATATCTAATATATTTTATTATATTTATCCACCTACACAATTTTTCATTTCACGTGCGTACATATTAATATGACTGAACTCCTGACCTGTTGAATGTATTTTGATGATATACTTGTACTTGTACTCTGAAAAGAATTCATGAATAATTTAGATTCACGATTCGACGTTATAAATAAACAAATTATCAGTGCAAACTCTCTTGATAAGTATATCTTTAAATAGTGTTAAAACTGTTTAGAGACGTGTTAATCCTACTAGCTGATGTTTAAAATAACATTTAAATTTTTAAAAATCCACATTAAAATAATAATAAAAACTATTGAAACAAAATATTGCTCAGGTTATTTGGTAGGCGTTTTGAATTCGGTTGAAAAAAAGTGGTGATGACTCAGTGGTCAAAGCCAGGGGCTTCAATGAAAGAATTAAGGTTAGAGTAAGAGCTTTAAACAATTAAATAGACAAATAAATTACACATCATCGTACATCATCACCACCACTAGCAAAATTGACGAAGGAAAAATCCGACCGAATATGTAACTGTGATGTAAACCGAAACCTAACCAAAATTTTTCAAACATTTTCTCTCGAACAAAGGAGGTTCAAATTAATGCTAACTTATTATGATGGAAAATAATTCAGAACGATTATTATTAACATACACATAATATGCTGGTACCCAAACCTACATACACACCTACAGGTACTTTTCTTTTGATAGAATATAAATAGATCCTCTTTTATGAAATCCGGGCCGTTTTGTCATGCGCGGAATCATTATTGATTGAATATGAAGGTTGTTTTCGCTTTGAATGTCTGCGTCATAAAACCCGGGAAAGCTAGCGGAGGTCTTTTTCATATTTTATAGAATTTTTTAAACATTATCAATATAATCTTGTTAACTACCACGTATAATTTTAGAGTCAACCGCCTCTTGGAACAGTGGTTAACATGTAGCGTAGAACCGAGGGGTCTTGGGTTCGAATCCCGCTGGAGACGAAGAAGCAAAAAATATAAACTGGTGAACTGGTCAGACACAGTATGCTCATCCCCTACCTACTTGTCCTTAAAGAAAATCAGTGAAACAGAACATGTATCATTATTTCATGTGCCCCTTACCCCATTAATTATGCCAAAAATATTATATTTAAAAATAGTTAATTGCGTATAATTTTAACATTAACTATCTATATTTATATTATATTTAACTATGTTACGAAACACAGAGATCCTGATATTTTTAAATAAGTACTTTTTGGGAAAATATATCTGCTACCATAAATCTGTAAGGGGCTTAGAAAGTCAGATGAAGGTAGTTTTCTCAATATAAATGTAAAATGTATCCATCTATTTATTTATTCTATAATGAGTTAAAACAACACTAGAGTGCACTAGGGTTTTATAATTATTGCGAAGTAGTAGTTATAACGGGGTTGTTTCGATTTATTATTTACACTGCAACAAATATTTTGAAAATAAGGATCGTACCTAGTTACGTAGTTACTAGTTACCAATAAAATTTAAGGTTGTATGAACAAATATATATTTAAACAAATTAAATTTTAATATAACAATAGTAGGTAAGTATTAACTTTATATAATTGCAATTAGCACTCCATTAACAATAATTATTATAGAGATAATAAAATATTTAATGTGCTTTATAGAGATAAAGCACATTAACCACTAGGTACATCCAGGTTACATAATTATTATTGTTATAAGTTGTTTGCCTATTTATTTCTTTTACTTCCTTCCTTCACGTCGCATGAAAGCGAGTTTATGATGTTTGAATACTACACATACTACAAAGCCACTTGTTGATTACCGGCTTTTTATCGCGATGAAACATGCCGTTGTCATGGTTACTTCCTTTAAGGCCTCGAAGCCCCGGGCAGAGGCTTGTTATTTTTCTATGTATAAAACTCGTGTCAATACTAATAATAAACGTTGTCAATATATTCCATTGAAAAGTTACATTTGGGGTTGCATTTTTTAGAGGACGCAATTTTATTTTTTTGATGTGTAGGGGGGTTCAGTGTGAAGCTATCACCAAGTTTGTGGGGTCGCCACCCTTGTCCCACGGCCGCCATCTTGAAAATAGCGGTTGATATGGTTTTTACGATATATCTCTTTAACTATTTATTTGATAAAAAAAATTGATAACATTTTTTGTTGCAAATTAAATTCTCTACAACTTTGGTCCAGTAACTTTTTGTCGTAGAACTATAAATAAAAAAGTTATAAGCGAAAATGTTCAGAAATTAGAGATATTTATATTTTTCAATAAAACTTTTTTTTATCATTTTACGAAGAAATGATATCAGACCATTATTGTAGATTGTTTTTTGAGGAACAACTTTTACATACAACATTTTTTCATTAAGTAAATAGCTAAGATTTTACAGCGCTCCGAAGTGAGTACTATTTTTCAGTACTCTTAACTATACAGTATACATATATATTATGTGTGTACTAATAATAATTTGTCATCAGTAATTGTTTTTAATATTTTTAATAATTAATAATTAATTTTGCAATATTATTAATAATTAATTATATTGACTGAACTGACTTGAAGTCTGGAAGCGCGTTTTTTTTACGACGAAAAGCAGGGCTGAAATGTTCTGCAGTGTGCTTCCATTGTTCTGGAGTCTGGGAAAAGAGCCAATAGCCATTATATGTATAGTTGGGAGTACTGAAAAATAGTACTCACTTCAGAGCGCTGTAAAACCTTAGCTATTGACGTAATGAAAAAATGTTGTATATAAAAGTTGTTCCTCGAAAAACAATCTACAAAAATGGTCTGATATCATTTCTTCGTAAATTGATAAAAAAAAGTTTTATTGAAAAATATAAAAAGCTCTAATTTCTGAACGTTTTCGCTTATAACTTTTTTATTTATAGTTCTACGACAAAAAGTTACTGGACAAAAGTTGTAGAAAATTTAATTTGCAACAAATAATGCTAACAATTTTTTTTATCAGATAAATAGTTTAAGAGATATATCGTAAAAACCATTTCAACCGCTATTTTCAAGATGGCGGCCGTGGGACAAGGGTGGCAACCCCACAAACTTGGTTTTAGCTACTCACTGACCCCCCCTACACATCAAAAACATAAAATTGCGTCCTCTAAAAACTGCAAGGTTAGGCCTAAAAAATGTAACATTTCAATGGAGTAATATAAAGGCTTTGGTAATTCGATTTGTGTTTTTGTTTATTCCCTGGCATAACAAAATTGACCGGGTCAGATAGATATAATATACCCTTGATATACCAATAATAAAAAAGAGCGTGTGTGCCGAGCGCACGTGTCAGAAGTGAAACTTCTTTGGCAAGATTCAAAGATACCAAAATCGTCACCTTACTTGTATGACTCATACTCACCATACTTGCCATGACACCTTCAAATACTCTCCTCGCGCCTAAAGAAGTTTCGCTTCAAAAATTACCTAGACATCTGCAAAATAAATATACATACCTAGTTACTCGCATAACATTTTAAAAACATTGCATCCTTCTAGAGCAATCGGGTGACCTATGTACAACAAGTAAAGCGCAATTCCTGGAAGCTCCACCCCATTATTGATCTCACTGCCCACGTGCTCAAAGTTGGTATTGTATTTTCCATTGCTGGTTGCTAGGTACGTTGCTACGGTGCGACCTACGCTTCCCAGCCTCCGCGTTATTGGAAAACGGATTATGATCAAGAAAAAAGGAAAAAGCTTCATGTAATTCTCTTAGGTACATCTACCTACATATTAATGCGTAGGTATAAAATGAATAAGAAAATCGCGTCAGATACACTATAGTTCCACCAATAGTTAATTAATAATTATAATTTATAACTTAAGAAAGCAAACGTAACAAAAACTTTCGCATTTATAAAAAAAGAAAGCTCCTTTAATATATTTTAAGAAGTGGAATAATGGAAGAAATATCAACAAAAATAACTAACTAACTAGGAGGTTCTCAATTTGACTGTATTCTTTTTTGTTTATTATCTCATAATTTTGAACTGGCTGTACAAATTTTTACGATTCTTTCATTATTTGATAGGTGGTGCCTCTCGTATCGTCCCTTTATAATTTCATGCAAATTGGTTCAGTAGTTCAGGTGTGATTGTGTAACAGACATACAGACAGAGTTACTTTCGCATTTATAATATTAGTATGGATGTATATATCAATAATTAACATTTACTTAGTTAGTACCTAGGTAATAGGTGTGAGTTTTGATTTTGCATTTAGTAAAATTTTATTTGATCATATTTGAGGAGATGGCAATAAAATATATATTGTAGTTTTATTTATTTTATTCAACAAATACACATTTAGATACTTGACCATATTTAACATATAATTTGACACATATTTCGTTAAATTTTAATAGCTAAACATTTATGAGATTACAGTAAAGGAATTTGGAAACAGGTTTATCATACAACACATAATATGTAGTAACACATATTAGAAACAAATGTTTCTCTATCATATAACATTGATTTAACATTTAATTAACATCAATCTTATAAATCTATGACTACCCTCCAGAAAAGGAAACATCGACAGTTATTTTAAAAAGCAGTTTCATACTACTATTGTATTAAAATGACTGATATTTTAAGCAAAATATTTCAGAAAAATTAAGTGAAACTTCATAGTTTTGGCACATTCAATAGAATTAAACTGTAGTACACATATAATAGACATCAAACACATATCTCAAATATAGTAAAGTTTCTTTGCTTTGCTTTCAACATTTACACACCAATTATATAATAAAACTAACATCAAAAAGTTGTAAAATCCAATATATTTGTAATAATATGTTTAAGAGACATGTAACACATTTATTTCTTATATAATAAATATTCGCATTTGCTACTACTACAAAAAGTAATAGTTTTTAAAACACTACTTCAAAAATATTGATTCTATTGATTTTTAAATCCAAATTGAGCGGGTAATCTATACTAATGATATTATAAAGCTGAAGAGTATGTTTGTTTGAATGCGCTAATCTCAGGAACTACTGGGCCGATTTCAAAAATTCTTTCGGTGTTAGATAGCCCTTTCATTGAGGATGGCTATAGGCTATATATCATCACGCTAAGACCAACAGGAGCGGAACCACGCGGGTGAAACCGCGGAGCGCAGCAATATGATAAATAGACATTTAACACAGATACTTTTAATACATATAATAAAGTGTATTCGCATTTGCTTTATCACATAAACAGTAATTAAAATTTGTTGTCTACTCAAAAAGTTTTGAGTTCAAAATCCAATAAAACTTATCATAATATGATTAATAGACATTTAACACTGATATTTCAAATATAGTATTGTCTAAGCACTTTCTTTCACTACTTAAACACCAATCAAAATTTATAATCAAAAAGATTGTATCATGCCAATAATTGTCTCTTTTCTTAACTTCTTTTCTTTGTAATGTTTTCTTTCACATTACATATATCACATAATAATGTTCAATTGTGCACTGCTTCTATTCAAAATAGAAATAATCCATCACATTCAGTGTTAAGGCTTTACAAACCCATAACACATTCCTCCTCATCCTC
>CAJQZN010034520.1:0-16436 GCA_907164685.1 Colias eurytheme | reverse complement strand
TGTGACCGTTTATCGTGATTTCTTTGTTGTTATTAACTGCAGGGCAAGTGTTTTCGCCATTAAGATAATTTACGACGTGGGTGGGTTCTGACGTGGCAAGGTCAATTGTGCATACGCGCTCGGTAATGCGTAGATAGTCAGGAGTAAGGCAGTAATGGTAATCAGAATAGATGATAAATGGATTAGGCTATATCTATAGTGTTATGGTGATAGTAGTTAATGAAGTTATGATTGATATTTCAGACAAACAATTGGTTCTACGCCAAATCTCGAACTTTTATCTACAGAAGCTTGAAAATTGTAATTAAAGGAAAATAAGTCGGATAAAACAGAACAAAAGTCAGATTAAGGGAATAATAATTTTTGTATTTGTAGTAGGGATATTTAAAAGTTAACTTTGAAAAACACAATGTCAATTTTCAAAATTTAAAAGATTCTGTTCCAAACTAGAATGTATGATACTTCAAAAGTAGTTATTTCATCTCTATAATCAGTAAATGCTCTATATGCCAAGTTCAAGTATCAGTTTATTTATACTTCCGCTATATAACTCGGCGATAGGTGAATAACCAATGTTATTCGACATCTTAATTATCATATTAAAGGCAGGCACGTTGTATCCCACATGATACTACAGGATACGCTAGTTATCGGTCGAAATGTGGAGTGGTTTGAATGGACTCGACGTAATGCGCAGTGTCAATATGAGAAAGTTTTAAATTGAAAGTTAATAATAATAACGATTTAGTACTTAAGTCTGCAGTATCTTTAATTCAAAATTAAGATAATTTAGTATTTTTTGCATATGTTAGACACAATTTAGTTTGTAAAATACAATCGTAAACTATCGTTATCAAGGTTTTCACACTGTTATGGTTATTTCAATGAAGTATTGACAAACGACAATAATATGATTAAACATAACGTGTATTTTTAGTTCCAAGCGATAAAATATGTTTGAAAACAATCGATGTTTTTACGAGATACTTTATCGCAGCTTTACGTCCGCGGATCCCAACTCGGGACGCCTAGAAAGTCCGATGCAAGGACGAGGCGACGGCACTCGACACGCAATAAACATTTCCGGAGTGTATGAACAAAGCTTCTAGATATTTCTGCCCTTTCAACTTATCAATACTCGAATGTGGAACAAATTTATTGAGCACGTCTGAAATGCGCTGACATGTTTTCTTAATTTCAATGAGCGGCAACGAGTGGTCAACGAAAGCTCAATTGGAATCTTCTAGGCAGTTCAGACAATTTGGTACATGAGCGTTCTCGACATTCGCGGTATCTATTAGGGCTCAGTATGGAATGATTCAGATTGATTGATATAGTCCTCGAGTCAATGCGACATCAATACGTTTGAGAATAGACCTTCAGAAGAGTCTGGTCATTTCTAATTTAGGCACCTGAGGTTTTTTCTTGAATTTGTGGAGGAAGTTGTAGGTACTTATTTTGTGGATTTTATTAGAGAATAATTTTTTTAAGGGCAAAAAATTACATTACTTTCATATACATAATATCGATTCGTGAATATTCCGGTGACTCATAACCTGGGTAATGACCAATATTGTGTATTGGCTGCCCGAACGGATATTATTTCAAGAGAGGAAGGCAAGTATATCCAGATGATTCGGCGATTTTCAATGTCGATTTGTTCTAGCAATTATTTTTTCCACTATTCTTCTTTTTTTTTTTAGAAATATAATATGAAATCCGATGTAATTTGCTTATTTAGAGCTTTTACCTGCTAGAGACTGAATTTCACATTACGTTTACTTATATAAATCTACGCTAGAAGGATTGCGAATTTTTTTAGAAGGCTAGCGTCCCGTTACTGATATTCTATTGTTGACTCGATGATTAGACCTCGTTATTTTATAGGTTAAGTTATAGGTATAAGTTTGTTTTTTTTCACAGAGTTTTTTGCGTAATGTATTATGACGAAGTCCTAAATTATGCGTTTAAAGTGAGGATGTCTCTTTATTTTGCTGACAGTCGATTACTTACAATTCTTCCGACCGACAAGAGTTATTAAATCTTTTCTGTTTTAGCAAATTTTGTAATTTTTTAAGTACCTAAGGTAGGAAGAGGGATAGAGGATAGTTTTCTTCTGTGTGAGTATCACAACGTTCTGGGTTCGATCCTAGGATAGGTATTTTTTAAGTTTAAATCGCAATATAACTTCAGTGAAAATGCAAGGAAATCTATTCATGCGTTCACGGCAATAATATTATAAAATAGCTTTCATCATCACTTATTAATAGTTTTAAATACTAGTGCATGTGCACTTGGCGGGTGCGCTTGAACTTCTTATCAACAACGAATATTGATAATATGTTTATAAACAATTATATTACTCCGATTATCTAAGAGTGATGTTAGGATACAAGGGGATAAGAGTTATGGAAATAAATCTAAGTTGTGCGTTGAATGCTGCCACAGATAATGTAATACCATTCTAGTTTATTATGTTATTAATCTTCTATATATATATAAATAAAACCCGTTTTCCGTTGTCACGGCATCATGCGTGAACGGGTGGCCGATTTCAACGAAACGAGGATGGTTCTTATGTAGAGAAAACATGTACCACGGGCGAAGCCGGAGCGGACCGCTAGTTAATGTAAATTGTATTAGGTAAATGTTATACGATACTTATTCAATGCTTACAAAATTAAGAGACGTAGGGATGTATAATATGCTAATGATCTAAGCTTTGAAAGAGCCATAATACTATTGTGAGAAGCTCTTGAAACTTTTTAAGAAGTTTTATTTCACTACGAAAAGGTTAATTATAGTAAGACCAGGTTACGATTTAAAGCTAAAATTGTGACTAACATGCGATGTATCAATGTATATGTACAAATAGGGAAACTGAAAAGAACTGCGACACTGCTAGTTTATTATTTACTAGCTTTCCGCCCGCGGGCAGAAAGCTAGCCGCGGCTTCGCCAGCTTTGTCTAAAACCTAATAAATTATATACTTAAACCTTCCTCTTGAATCACTCTATCTATTACAAAAAACCGCATCAAAATCCGTTACGTAGTTTTAAAGAATTAAGCATACATAGGGACTGAAAGCTTTGTTTTATACTATGTAGTGATACGTATCTACAGTAAGTTTATAAATAGATACTATTACATATATACGTAAGTATCTTATATTAATATTGATGATAAATAAATACTATTTTTATTAAATAACCTTTACGAACTACGGTGGCTAAGTACAGTGATTGCGATCTGAATAAAAATGGAGTAAGGTAATAAAGTATTATTACCTATTTTTATGGGTAATGGAAGACCGAGTCGAGTCGAAATTTGGTAGAGAAGCGTTCAAAGAAATCTGGATTTTTGAAACGACAAAGACTAGCTCTATCAACGGTGAACTGTACAAACCAAATTTATCGAATTGAGAAGAATATTATTTTAACACGTTCACTGCGACATCATTATCAAAGAACTTTCAGCTGGTGCTTTGGAGACCTAAAAGATCTCGAAACTTATCCACCCTTTGGTGCGTTTGAGACCTAATCAGTCTCCCAAAGATACAGTTTTGAAAATAATTTATATCTTCCAGAAAACAATGACATATACTTTGAAGTTTTTGTGGATGAAAGATAGTCTATTGTTTTATATTTTGCTAGGTTCGCACGCAGTTATGACATTTGAATAAACTACAAATACCAAAAAAAAATTAGATATCTATTGCATCTCGTACCGCAACCGAAGATAGTTCAATATGTGTAGTAAGTAGTGATGGGAATGTCAGTTGTCGATTGAAATATTATAGTTTAATTAATTATGCAAAGTGTTTTTCATTAATACATGGTAAGCAAATTGATTGCTTGCATTGCGCGCATATGGTAACAATTCGTTTTCCGAACATTTTCCAAAATTTTTATTATACTGGACGATGCAGCAGTATAATCCGGCTTTGATTTTTTGTTCTTCTCCGTAGATACTGCTTTCCGAATCGGTGGTAAATGTTAAAAATATGTAATGGCGTTTCAAAAGTGCTTGTAGAAGAAGTCTAATTGAATAAATAAAATGTTTGAGCTTGAGTTTGTTAGAAATCTCACCAAAATAAATAGATTTTTTACACTTTTTTCTTTTAAAGGAACTCATTGTTTATAAAAAATAAGCAACACCTAGATACGCGAGTATTATTTCCAAAACGAGCGAGCTCCCACATCGATGCTAGGACAACACTAAACCGAATCAAGTAGCGCCCGCGCCGCCTACCCTCCCTCTCTTGCGTCTACGAGGCCTACGTTTCCAGGAGTACCGACATATCTCCTAACGCAAGGAATGAATATAATTACAGTACTGTGCGTTAGGGACCTAATCCATCTCTAATTTATTTTTTAATGTTATTGAACTCAACTTTTAGTAGGAAGCAAATATGTACATTTGTCCTACTCATACTTAAAGAACTTTACAAGTTAGACCCTCCCGCAAGGAGTGAAAAAACACGATTATATTCAACGCACAAAACGAAAGTCCTGCAAGGGATCTGATAGATCTCGTAATGCAGCGAACGTGTTAACTTTATTGCATAGGTGGGTGAAACCATGAGTCCTCTATTTATAACGAACTAGCAAACCGGGCGAACTCCGTTTCGCCACCAGAGATACCTTTTCTATGCTATATACCTCACGGAGCCCGAGACCTTTCCAACGAATGCAAAACCGTGGAAATCGGCTTGTGCGTTCTGGAGTTATAGCGTCAGGAAGGAAAACCCGACTTATTTTTATATAGTATATAATAAGTTCCACTTTTTCAATGTATTATAATCACAGATTATAATTAAGCTCTAAGCTTAGTGCTACGTGAACGTGCGTAGCGACAATTATTTTGTATTTAGAAAAAGAAAAACAACATAATTACTTTCTCATAATTTATTGTTACTCTCTACATATTAAAATACAATACAATACAAAATATAAATACAATAACTGTTTTTCCAGAATTAGGAGGGATGAAATATAATTGATAACATTAAAATGTTATTATATTTTTATGTTATCAATTATATTACCAAATTGTTTGGATCAACATGTTTTCTTTTTATAGTAGGACGAAAAACAGCACGGTACTATACACATAAACCACACAGATATAAATTATGTAATAGCTGTGTCATTAAATAATAGAATCAAAATTTAAGCCAGAGTGCATTAACCCACTCACACACAGGCATGCCCTCTCGCTTAGACATATATAGGAGTAATGACATTTTTGATTGTATTATTTAATGAATTGGGTTATACAATCAACTCTGCTTCGAACTAATCAATTGATCGTACTTCTTCATTTGTTTCGACGCAATTTCTACATCGACGTCAGTGAGGAAATAAGCTTCGAAGTTAGTTAGCGGGCGGAGCATGGCGTAGAGCCGTTCCGCGTATTTTCTGGAAAAGTTACAATTTTGAATGTAATCAGATGGTGTTATAAAAAAATCTATATTTCATATAACAATAAAATTTTAAGAGACTTGAGTCCTAATTTCTTGTATAGGTATGTTATTCCCCACTTTTCGGAGTTTATAGCAAAAGTTATCACTCACTCGCGCGACAAGTGCGCTTTCGAGCCTGGCGTAGGTATATACTAATTTGTATAATTTACGGTTTATAATCAGCGTTTTCAGATTACAAATGCCGAGAATTGGGAATTAGAAATTTTTGGTTTGGTTAAGGGGATGGGTTAAGTTGGGTTTGTTTTATTTTAAAAAGCGCCAAGTGGGGCTCTGTTCGCATTAAGTTGGACGTCCCCACCGTGTGTCCGCGCTCTTGTCGTGCAGCATGTCCGCCATAGCGCGCAGCACGTGCCGGCGAGCTGCAGCTGCGGTGGGAGGCCGAGCGCGAAGCAGCTGCCGCCCGCCCTCCGCCAGCGCTGCGCACACCACCAGCAGCCGGGATGACGCCGTGCGGACTAGCGCGCTCTTGTGGCTAATGTTTAAAACATAACATAAACTAAATTAAAATAAAACCCTATCTATACTAATATTATAAAGCTGAAGGGTTTGTTTGTTTGTTTCGGTGTTGGATAGCCCATTCATCGAGGAAGGCTATAGGCTATATATCATCACGCTAAAACCAACAGAAGCGGAGCCATGCGAGTGAAACCACGGAGCGCAGCTAGTTTTTTATATAATAGCATCCTACCCTCTCCTACCAATTGGATATAGCAGTAAGGCAGCCTTTTATTGAGGACTTTATTTATGAAAAACCGCCAATCATAAAAACCTACCCCGTTCCATACACGCATATAGCGGTCACAGAGTGTGTTATATCAACGCTGCAAACAATGTCATCGAGTGCCACGTTAGCTGCCCGTCTCACTGGCCGGCAGTAACTCCCAGTCTTCACTAGAAGTATGGACATCGCTTCGTAGAAATCCTGAAAGTAACTCTTGAGATATTGACAAGAAGCAAAAAGGCTAGAGATGTGGAAACCGATAACGAAATGATACAAGTTTGAAGATTTCCACCCGAAGCTAAAGCTCAGTACACATATTTTGTGAATAAATAATAGACAATATTATGGAACACGACAAAAACAATCATAATATTATTGTAGTTTTGATTGGTCGATCACCGATTTGTCAAATTGCTTTGTCATATATAGAAATCGTCTGAAGTGGACTTCCGTTAACAAATTAACCTATGTACCTACCAACGATTAGCTAAATTATTATCTGTCTTCAAATATGTTGTAACATACTACTATGTATAGTAGGGCAGTATGTTAAACCATTTAACAAACAAAACAATAATTTTATAGCAGCTCCTTAACTCAATAAGTGTGAGTGTACGTTTACGGGCACTATTAAGTCTATAGTATAGTCGTAGCGTTTCATTTCCTAACATTTATAAATACAAATATGTAGATAGTAGAAATTGTTTTATAGTATTGGACGGGTTTTATCTCGTCAAACAAAATAGGTTTTAGCGACAGAAACTGTAAGTGTTTACCGGCTTCTTCGTATAGTTCGTATTCTTCAAGATTTCTGCGAGGGTGTGACATGCCGCCCGCGCTACTTGCGTACGAGGTGACTCTACGTGCACTGTTACCTGTTATAGGCAACGAAATAGCATATGTATTTTAAAACTAGAAAAAACTGTAGAATCAGGATAGATATTTTTTTTTAATTCAGCGGATTAACAACATAGGTACGTAATACTGGAAAATCTTATATGATTGAAGTCCCTATTTTTTAAAGATCCTCCCTAGTAGAAAATTGCATACTTTAATGCTTGATTAAAAAAAAGAGTTATGTAATTATTTGTTCAATTTTTGAATCTCGGGTTCTAAATACTTTTACATAAACAGTATTTATATTTTATATTGATAGAGTCGTTTAAAAATTGTATGCACCTGTCGAATCAGATCAGCAATACGTGATTCTGTGATAACAGACCAAAATTTATGCAACACTTTTGGTAATTCTTCTAATGTTTCTAAAGCTTGGCACCTGAAATAATACTTATGTAATTAATAGATAGATAGTCTTATTAACGTGACGTAATTGGAATATATCCTTTTTATAATATATACCAGCATCTTAGGAATAATAACGAATGAAAAAGGAATATTAATAATGGACCATAAACAGGTGATGTATAATTAAATCTTACTGATATCAAACTAAGTTTATATAGAGCGTTTTATTAGGATGCGCCTTGAAAAAATATTCTAGCAGATTATAGGATGTTCGTAATTTTCTAAATTGCCTTATTTTGGAACCATGGTTTTACTAAAGACTATAAAACAAGGATAAATGATTACACTAACGATACACTCGCAATAAATTAGTTCAGACCTTTTTATTCGACTACATTAAAAAGAAGGGTCATGCCTTCATATAGAATATGTATTAATTTGTTCGAAATAACGTCTATTGGCTGTGTTCAAATTTACCAAATAAACAGTCAGCTTTTGAAATATTACCAAGAATTAATTTGAAGTCGTCTCTTCAGCTCAGAACAGAGCGCATCGCAACCTCTCTCCGCTGTGTCACTCAATTTTGAATCGTCCGGTGAACAGGTGCTTCTAGGAGATGCACTTCTACTATTTTCTAACCTATATTTAGAATTATTTTAAGAAATATCAACTTGTAAGTTATAGCGGGGAGATGCATTCAAATTTGATTATTTGAAGTGCAAGTCGAAGATCAAACTATCGAAGATAAAAAATATTATTTCGCCAATGGAGGTCACGCTATAAGCTTTAAAAGCTTAAGCGTGAATTATTGAATGATTGTTCCTAGGTGACAGGTGGTGTTTTCAAGTTTAAACAGTGTTCTTACATCAGACCTTTGGTACCATAGGGCTTATGATGATAAGAGAAGAGGTTATGACAAAACTAGTAAATGATTTCGGAATTTGACCAATATTTCTGTCGTAACTTACCTTGACTTATAAAATAATTATATACCTCTGTCGTCTTTGGTTAATCTTGAGCTCTCTGATTCTTCCTTTAATACTAATTGTATCACTAGCATTTTCAGATTGTTTTTCGTTGCTCCGCTTCACTTGTTTTCCGACCATAATAGCTTTTTTAAATGGACCCTCTATGTGTATTGGTGGTAACTGAATTGATTCATTGTGCAGCGTTGCGTCTAATAAATTAATTACTCAATTACTGTTAGAATTCTGAGTTTTACTTATTCAATGTAAATTAAACTAACCGTTTCTGTTATTGATAAAATGACTCTCGCCAGACGCTAAGCCCTTGGTATCTATTTCCCACCTATTAAACGATTTTTCTCTATGATCTTCAGCGACTAAAGGAAGTGTGCTATTTTTAATTAATTTATTAGATCCATTTGAAAATAAAAAGTTTAACGAGCTGTTGGGACATGAGAAATTATTTAGGATTGGTGGTAGTCTAAATTTATCTTTTTCTTGTGCATCATCAAGCGTATTTTTAATTTTAAATTGATCGTTTTCTTCTTGAGGTCTATTAAGAGTGTGCAAACTTGCAGTCATTTCGGTCATGCCATCAATTTTTAAATTAGTTTCTTCTGTCACTGGAGTTAATATACCAACGTTTGGTATGACTGACTGCATATCACTTTCTGGTTGAGGAGTTGGATTTACACTATGGGATAATTTATTATAAAGCTCTTCAATATCATTGTCAATAGACTTAGGGATATCACTATTGACGCTCAATTTATCTTGACTACGCTCAATTTCTGCTCGGTAATTGTTTTCTATCAACGAATCCTCTTCCATATCAGAATACTTGGAAGTTTCAAATTCACTAGAATTTTCATATTGCGTTATGTTTACTTCCTCGCTCGAACTTTCCTGTGATATGTCATCGATAAATTTGATCATTTTGTCTTTAGAAGTCTCATTTGTGAGGTAATCTTTCGACATGTCTGCCTCGTTTTCAGAATTTAGTATAGTGGAAGATTTATCCTCTAATGTTGTGGTTATAACATGTGTGGGGATAATAGAATTATACACTAAAGCATTATTTGTATGGAAAATGGAATTATCTCCCATCACACGTATACGGTACTCCACAGTTCTGTTTTCTGTAAAGGATAAAATTGAAGTTTGCGTTTCCAGTGTATTCTGTTCACCAAATTTTACAGGACTCGTCCTCTTTTCATTTTGGGCTAGTTCAAATATGGTTTTGCTGGTTTGTGTGAAAATTTCCTGAGCGACTATAGAGCATTGATGCGAGCTTGATCCAACTGACCTGTCGATTATGCTTGGTTCATGTTTATGGATGATTTTGTCGTGGTTAACTTTAACACGAGTTGCTGCTTTATCTATTAGGTCAATTGTACCTTCCATTTGATCAATTTGGAATGTTTTATCGCTGTCGTCACTATCGCATTCTATAACGTATGTTTCTTTGCTTGAAGAGTTGTTTCTGTCTGAACTGCTGTCAGTGAAGTCGAAAGAGTACACGTTTGATGTGGTTACACTTTTTTGTGAGTCTGTATAATTTACTTCGCCAACGATATCTTCGATTTCATCATCCTGTGGGAGCGGGAACATTAGTGTATGCATTTATTCAATAAATTAAGGAGAATCGATACTTACCATGATCGTAGAATTTGGAACAAAAATAACAACATAAAATTATAAGATCACGACATAGTGTAACCACCAGTCGTGTACGTAAATTTATCTAATTTTCATGCAATTCTGACAGGCCATGACGCTAGGAATGCTAAAGCTTTGAATGACAAAATGTTGTCACATTGAAGGAGGCGTAGTATTTCAGAGGTTCGTAAGCAGTTTTTATTCGACAAGTTTTAGTCTATGATAGCCATTGACTAATACAGAGGTGCTTTAAGAGCTAGCGCGTACGAGCGACTTTTGTCTCCGCAACTATTTTGTCTCTCCCATCAACTCTATGGGGAGTTGCGTCGCTACGTGCGCGCACTTTCATAGGTGGGAGAGATAAAATAGTTGCGTAGACAAAGTTGCTCTTGCGCGCTAGCTCTTACCACACATTTTACCAGTTACATAACGATAATCATTTTAAAAGATAATCTTTTGATCAATTACGAAAACAATTTTTGGAAAATTGCTGTCTTTTTTTCATAGAACTGAATTGTATGGATGAAATTATTTAACATATTTTCTATAAATGTGTCTAATATAAATAAAACAACAGGTTAAGTACAAACGAATGGTTTGTAAAATAAAACAATTTATTTCAAACAGATTATATTTGTTTATGTCTAGAATCAGAACATACATTACTTAACAAGAGTCACAAACATCTATATAAATACCCTTCAATATCCAATAAATATATTTTATAAAACTAAGTAATACACTTTAACATTTACGCAACATTAACTTATCTTTTAACAATCTGGCTGTAAAACCATCTCTTAAAACCATTCCACATTTAAACTGATAAAATAAAATAATATACAAAAAATAACTACACAATATTTTTTTATTGTTCTAGAACTTTCAGACACATGTACCAGAACAGTATATACTGTCAAAATAAATTATCGAATAACGATTATCATCCATCTCACTTGCACGATATCTTTCTCTTTTACTCTTTAATAAAACCGAAAATCTAGTAACGTTATTAAAAGAGAAAGGAGTAGGTATGTAAGTTTAAAAAAATATTTGCTCAGAATTTATAATAAAAGTATATAACTAGACCAATTTGTCAAAACATAATAAAAAAATAATGTAGCAATTTTATAGTTAGTTTTAACAAAAAAATACGGAATTAATTGAAGAATAAAATAACTATAAAACCTTAAATGCACTTGATATGTAATTATGGTCAGAATAAGGTATAAATACTAGGGGTCTATAGCTATTAAACTGTAAACATTACTATATCGTGATAAATAAATATAATTTAAAAATAATATCTTTTCTTTTATAAGTACATCCACAGAAATAAATTTACGACATAAATATTTTTTCACAAACTTCCAATAATATCCAATCCTTATAAATATGTCACCATGTTATTGGGAACATCGTTAATTTTTCATTTATCTAAAAAGATGTGACAAAAAATTTTATGAATCAATTTTTGTTTGTGTTTTTTCATGTCGTAAGAATTAAGAAACAAATATAGGAAATCACAGCCAAATACAGTGAGTTAATTTTCAAACGTTAATGTTTCCAAAAAAATAACAAACTATTTTCAATTTTTTTAACCGACCAAAAAAAAGGAGGAGGTTATCAATTCGGCCGGTATTTTTTTTTGTATCTCAACATCAAGAATACTTTTAAGATGTACTACTTATGATACTGTATTCTTTTTCTTTTATATTGTCGTTTCTGAACGAATATAAAAATGGAGGTTTTCTTTATTTAACTCCACAAATTAAATTTTAACTGAGAAAGTCGTCAAATTTTACTTAATAAAACATACCATAAAGTTATGTTTTAAAACCTCTTACAGAATCTTTCCAAAATGGCTTCTCTAAAAATTTTACGCCTATAATCTCATTCAACTTCATTCCCAATAACACAGCAGATACGATATATACATAAACACGTAACAAACATATAAAATCTATACATTACATCTAAAGGGCACGAGAGATTACATTTGAAACATTTAATATCATTTGTATATAGGTATAATTACGATAATAACTACTGGGTGTCACCCATGGTCCATAAAGGGACAACTTACTTACTTAGTTTAAATACGCATTAGATTTTTAAAGAGAATTTTCCAAAAGGTTTTACACAACTGCTAATAAGTTTGATTACATTATAACTATAATCTTAGAAATACGTAAACAGATTTGGATGGGATTTGTAGAAATAGCAAAAAGTAGCTCAATTCGCAGAAGTGTTGTTTTAATAATGTATTTATTTTATATACTTATGGGACATTTGTATCGTTTAAAATATTAAGTTTTTTCCGTAATTAGTACCACAAAAATAATTTTAATTTTTTAACTACATACTGAATAATAATTTCAATTCATTCATTCGAGACTAAGATAAGAATTTCTACAAATATGTAGGGTGTATTTTCATTCAATGTTTATATAAATTATGAGGACATTATATTACAGGTGCCGTATTATGACCTCTTATTTCCAGTCAGTTTACGCCGTTAATTGAACTGACTGGCAAATTCATATCTATACTATAATCTCAGGAACAACTGGTCCGATTTGAACAATTATTTCGTTGTAAGATTCATTTATCGAAAGCTATAGGCTATATATCATCACGCTAAGACCAACAGGAGCGGAGCAATGCGGGTGAAACCGCGGGGAACAGCTAGTTCAGCATGGCTGGTTACTGTGAGCATAATATGAATTTGCCAGTCAGTTCAATTCACGGCGTAAACTGTCTGGAAATAAGGCGTCATAATACGGCCCCAGATGTTATATTTGGACCCTTAACAGGTTTAAATACAGCAATCAATTTCAAACTTAAACAGAAAGAGAAACTTTAAAGACATATATATATAATCTGCATTCTGCATAATATACTTTAAATAAGTATTCGGGAAAAATCATATTGTTAAAAAGATACTTTTTAAATATTAAAGTACTTTCAATATAAACAAAATCTCATAATAACTTCACAAAGGGATGGAGAAGGAATTCCATTCACATTTTTTTGCATTTTTTTCACAGCACTCGTAATAATCAAACATCTCTCTAAGGTCAGAATAAAACTCAGAGATGATTTTGAGTTTCTGTTTTCTATTCAACCACCGAAACTAGACCATAAACACGTTCTATCCAAAATATGCGTTTTTCAATTTAATGAAAATTTGGCGACTTTTTTAATTTTATGGAAAAGATCAACAACCAGAGAACACCCTGAATCTATGAGTACAACACGTTTAGAGGAAGAAGACGTTAGTAGTAGCCACAGATTAAAAAAGCATAGACTATAGACAAACTATAGATAATTTATTTTATTTTTACCTTTATCAAGACCACAATGTATTAAGGGAAGGGACTGGCTTTCTTAACACAGGCTATGCCTAGCAAGAGAGCCAGAGCCTCATAACCAATATTGTATATATCCAAAAGGTGAAATAAAGATTTATTTTATTTATTTTATTTTTTATTATAATAATTATTATCTTTAATCCAGGGCATAAATTAGAAATCGATCTGTAATCACCCAATTATTTAGAAACCTTATATGTAATATGGTATAGAGTTGTTAAGTGTAGATTAATGAAAGATTACAGATAATTGAAAAAAAAACTATCAATTTGTCTATGAAACCATAGACATTCAATAACACAGTAACTTACCCCTGGCTTTCAAAGCAGTATATTTATTGTGCTGGTTTTTTAAGGCATCAAATAACTTTTTAAATCTGTAGTTACATAAGAAGAGAAGACGAATAGCACACTTTCACTTTCACACTAAGACACTTAGCACTAACACTGCACTTTCATTTTTTTTTACTTTTTCAGTCACTATTTTTCAAGTTCTTCATATAGGGTTGCCATGGGAGTTTCAAATTTCAGTACGTATATTAAAAATAATTATACATGATAATTTAAAAATGTAAAAGAATATTAGTTCACGTTAACAAAAAATAATTTAATAAAAATCAAGTTGAAACAGCAAATAATATTAATCAAAACAATTTGTGTATCCAATTTTAGCATAGGGACAACTTTAACAAAAACAAAACAATAAAGATACATCAAACAACCGAATTATAAAATTGTCATAAACAGGCTGCACTATTCCAATAGAACTTATATCTGGTAATCAATAAATGCAATTTAGAAAAAAAAGCCAATGTCAAAAAACAGCCAGTTCCAAAAAAAAGAACTGCACATCAACAACCGCCTGTTCGAATTTCAAAAATTAAAACCAAACTCCCAGCAACCCCCCGCCTAGTCGACCAGGTACAGTCTCGCTAGACGGCCGGCCGCGGCTCAGCGCGCGCCGCGTGACGTCACGTGCGCTCCGTGCAAGCGGATTATCTCCTCGACTATTGGCGCTTCTATGTCTACACCTGGAAAGTTAGATATTAACACATATTAATAAAAAAAAAGACGGGTTGCACTCCGGGAGTGCCGGCAGAAGTGAAAACTTGATTATTAACGTTGAGCATGTTTGATATCCATCCGTCTTACGCTTTTTCGATCAGGTCACGTGTCCTGACGCGAGTTTAAGATTTTATACCCAACGCCGCTAAAGAAGTTTTCACTTCAAAAAAAAAAGACGTGTGGCACTCGGGGACTGCCGCGGTAAAGCTATTGCATGCTATGCCTTCAAGCCACACCTCCGCGCCCGTCCCCGTGGGAAGCGTGAGGTTTTTTCGTTACGGAATTTCTGGATTCGGTCCCCGCGCTTAAGGCCCGCGATAGAAGCTATGCAATAGCTTAATATTAATAAATAATGATATTAGTATAGTATTGATATAAAAAAATTCAAGCGGATATAATAACTAGACGATAGTATTTCAACTACCCGCAGCGAGTCGTTTATTTTTATACAGTTCAGTAGGATGTAAATTGTATTGAAATCCTATTAAATAAATTCGTTTCTTCACAATTTTAAGTGGCATCATGATGAAAAAAATGTCATGTGCAATCGAATTAATTAGGAATATAATCAGCGTTTGATTGGATTGGCACACATATTCCAAGTATTAAAAAAATATCACCATTTGTATAAAATATACAATATTGAAATATACCTGCATGAACTTCTTCTCTGGTGAGGACGATTTCTTGGTTAGCCTCCTTCGTCACGACGACCACTCGCTGATGCCTCGTTTGTAACATATTCGCGACTACCACCTGCAAATAATGGCACATTTATTATTATCACTTTAAAAATGCTTAAATTACAATGAATGCTTTGAATTGATGTCGAATACATAACTAACTTATAACTTTGTAGTAGTACAATAACAACAATGCAAGCTATACTCTTCTTTCGTTGTTGAGGAATACGATGAAGTAAATTTTTTTGGTAAGTTTTACGAGGAGCTTAAAAAAATGCATTTATTATGTGATACAAAGAAATTCATAGAGGTGAATTAATTGATAGATTTGGTTAAAACTGAAGATTTTAAAAATCAAAAACATAACTTGCCCAATCCAAAGACAATTAATTTGTACATTAGAAGTAAAAACTTCCTACGCACAATTTCGAGACCTGAAAATTTAGGAGCTTACACATGTAAATAACTAGCTGCTCCACGCGGTTTCACCCCCGTGGCTCCACTCCTGTTGGTCGTAGCGTGATGATCTCTATCCTATAGCCTTCCTCGATAAATGAGCTATCTAACACTGAAAGAATTTTTCAAATCGGATCAGTAGTTCCCGAGATTAGCGCGTTCAAACAAACAAACAAACTCTTCAGCTTTATAAAATTAGTATAAAGTTATATGGCAAGTGTACAATACTCACTTTATGCTTATACTTGTCCAACGCGGCTCTTGCTTTAGGTATAAGCAGGTTCTCATCAGTTTCCAGTTTGAACGAGATGACGAATGCGTTAGGCACCCACAGGTTAACGAGTGGTGCCAGCAATTTAGGCACTAAGTGTAAATGGATCACTGGAGCACCACTTTCTGACTGTATTTTGTGGGTGGGCTGGAAAATAAGAAAATGTTGTCAGATAGATCCAAAGACAGTTTTGAAACGATTTAGACGGTTTAAATAACTCGCAAAATTATGGTGTTGTTTAGTAGCGTGAGGAGCTTCTGCCAACAAATTGCGGAATTATTAAATTATTAAAATAATAAGGGCCGATTTTTCAATCCTCGGTTAAAACTTACCCGTCCAATAAAGTATAACACGGTAATATTAAAATGTCACCTGTAAACTGTCAAATACAGGCAATTAGAATACATTTTTAAAATGGTAGTTTAATACGTTATTGGACGAATAAGTTTAGAGATTGAAAAATCAGCCCTTATAGTCCGGGATACATCGCCCATTTTTGCAAGTGATTACTAT
>CAJQZN010034519.1:0-11405 GCA_907164685.1 Colias eurytheme | reverse complement strand
GATAAATTTGTCTTTAGATATTTTACTAGCAAAATCGATGATTATCGGTTTATAAGTAGCAGTCTTAGTATTTACTCTATAAATATCTCTTATACTTTGTTCATGTACATCTAATTTTAATAATGTGCCAATATCGTGGACTATATTTATGAGGTCGCTCGTAGTCTCAGTTTTTTTTATTTTGGGTATGTTTCGAATCTCAATTGTAGAGCATTTCAAATGTCTCTCAATTGATTCCATTTTAATTTCAAGTTCATAAATGTGTTTTGTTTTTTCTTGGTTTTCTTTTTGTAATACAGAGATGGATTGCATCATCTCATCATATTTATCACTTATAAATTTTACACTTGAATGCAAGTCTTTGTATTCATTACGAAGCTCATTTATGTTTGTTAATATAGCCTCTATTTTGTTATCTTGAGATTCCTTCCAATTATTTAAACTACTAAGAATGTCTGCTTTAAAAGCCTGCAATTCCTCTTTAAGATCTTGATCATGTTTCCGTTTATTACCACGCGTAGTTATGTTGGTAGGGAAATCACGAATGCTATTGTCATCTCTGCACGTAGAAATATTAGGTGCTGATCCGCCATGTGGTAAAATTTCAAAGGGCTCCAAAGTCGACCCAGAGGGTGGAGGGGTTCTTTTGAGAGGCATAATTTAAAAAGTTTAATGGTAACAAAAAAATAAAAAAGTTAGATAAGTACTTTGAGAACCACTTGGATTCGATCTTCTGTTCACTCGAGTCGGTCAACTGGTAGTTAGAACAATCACTGTTAGTGCCAGGTGGACTTGGCAATGTGATGTGAAATTTTTAATCTTTATTTAAAATATTTATAATTTTTTCAAGGTGAGTCAATGACCTTAGTATAATGTGCGAAATATTAGATCTACCGCACTTGTTGCAATATTCTTAGTTTTGCACTGAATCACTTGGAAACACTTTTAATCACTGTTTTATAGAATTTGGTTCTAATTCGTTATATTTAATTTTATTAATAACACTTCAATAGTTCATACGCAACGAAATTACTGGTTTATTTACACTGTAACTATTTTAAAGAATAAAAGTTGTCAGAGCCAAAGTTTACGTGACGAAGCGCGGGGGGGAAGACCCTGATAAAGTGATAAAATATAATTAAACCTATATTGTATCTGGCAATAATGACAATAATTAATCACTTATATCCGGTATTAGTTCGTAGCTTCCGGTCAGGACTCGGTTACTGTTACTCAATATTTAATTATATATATTTGAAACTAATAGAATTATCTTGTTTGTTTTTGAATATGGTAATGAGATTAAATTGATTAAAATTATTAAACGAGTCGGAAGTCAAGACTGTTTGGGTTGCAGAGGTAATTAGCTCAAGTCAAGTCAAACTAACAATTAATTTGGTATTATCATAGAAATCTAAATAATTGACACCTTGTTATTTAGATTTCTATGGGTATTATTGCCGAGGTGAGGATAGATAAACGGTTTACCTTTTTAAAGCCCATGCAAAACTAAAAAAAATATGAAGAACTTTTGAAGAAACTTTAGATAGGAAATTTTTAAGTGTAGTGTTGTATAAATAAATAAATATTACATAAAAGCTTTATATAAGGTAATTTGGCATTCTTTGGATATTACCAAACGCTTTTCAAAAATGCTATTAAATATTTAAATTATATTTACATTTTTATTAGCTACTATATCACATCGTTAACCTTAATATGTTTTGCTTGAAAACATGCAAATGTTAATTTCAATGCAAACATTAGGTACTTAGTGGTATAATCCGTATGAAAGAAAAGTGAAAATTCTGATGAAATTTAGTATTCAAGCATTATAGTTTGCTAACAAACTATAAGAACATTGAGTTCTAATTTTTGATGAAAAAATATTCCACCTTGATGCTTTTTAGTTTTATCTCTAATCTGTTTCTAAACTCTATCAGAACCTATAGGTTTTAAGAGAAATCTACATCACGTTAAGACCATCAGGAGCGGAGTTTTATAACAAAAATGAAGGTTATGGTCACATGTTTTATTTATGTTTTTCATACTATAATCTGTTATTGAAATATTTTATATGTAAAATACATATTAGATATTGTATATTTCAAATCAATTTACTTCTTACGAGGTGATGACGTACATGTAATATAAAGAGCTTTTAAAATGTATTAAAATATTATTTAATTTGTATATTAAATTAATTTAATCCAACGTTTTTATAAAGACTTGAATTTTAAAGTATATTTTGTGATGTGACGTTAGAAAAATAATAAATGATTTAACTATTGCACAATATTCTTATTAAAAGAGAAAAATGTTACAATGAAAATTAATTCTTTACTAATTTTTGAAGTGAAGTACTTCTTTAGGCGCGTTGAGAGGGCAGGCGACGAATTTGGTACCTATATTTGTATCTTGCCAAAGAAGTTTCACTTCTGACACGTGTGCTCGGCACACACGTTCTTTTCTTTGTCTAGATACAAACTATACAGCATAAAATATATTCTGTGTCACAAAAAATATTTTCAATTTAAAAAACCATTAATTTCAACAAATTTTCCACGGAAGTCTTTAATGTAAATCATTCTTGAATAAAACAATGAATGACAATACCGCGAAATGATTTTCCTCATTTCATTGAGTTTTTCGCGAAAGTTATTAGTTTCCATCGCTTGAAGTCGCGGCTGAGGCTACGATGTTTTCCGCAAAGACCTCAAAAACTTACCTGACTGCGAAAAAAGGAGGGCTATGTTGTCGACTTTTTACTTGAATTGTCCTTGTAATTAGAATAGGCTGCATAAATTAGGAGTCGGGTTTTTTGTTATTATTATAATTACATATTACTGTTTATTCGTATAAACTCAAGTATTTATGAATAGTCATATTTTAAAAACTACCACCGATTCGGATAGTAAATGCTAAATTTTGTAGTATTTGAGTGTAACAGCTTGTAGTTAGTTTTAAATTCAGATAGGTTGCTTAAAATGTAGAGGTAGAACCGATTTGACACTTTTTGACGTGAATTTTTAGGTTGTATGATCCCTACTAATATTATAAATGCGAAAGTAACTCTGTCTGTCTGTCTGTCTGTCTGTTACGGTTTCCCGCATAAACCTCTCAACCGATTTTGATGAAATTTGGTGCAGACAATCTTTAGACCCTGAGAAAGAACATAGGCTATGTATAGCTATGTATAGCCTATGTTCTTTCACACCACGCGGGCTAACCCGCGGGCGGAAGCTAGTATAGTATATAGATAGTCAATACTACTGATTTTCTTAAATCTTGCACCATGTATATATTATTTTGCTCAGCTTTTTCTCTAAAATACATATATACATTTATTATTCTATTCTGCTTAAATCAGTAGCATCAAAACCGTAACTGCGTAGCTCGCTAAATGGATTCGCTCTACAAAACTTTTATTTAACGAATTTGTTATAATATCAGGTTACTTCCTCGTGAATTAAATTTATTTTTTAAATGTCAAACAGTCGTACGTGCCTGTTATTTTTGCACAAAAACTAGTCGTCAATAAAAAGAAAACGTTTCGGATACGCAGACTTCCCGATTTAGTTCCTAAAAAATGGCTCTTAGATTTTTTGAGTTATAATATCCGTAAAGAGGCTTGTAGTTGTTCAAAATCTATACTATATACCTATAATATTATAAAGCTGAAGAGTTTGTTGGTTTGTTTGTTTGAAAGCCCTAATCTCAGGAACTACTGGTCCGATTTGAAAAATTATTTCGGTGTTAGATAGCCCATTTATCGAGGAAGGCTATAGGGCATATTTTATCATAACGTTAAGACATGGTTAAGACCAACAGGAGTGGAGCAATGCGGGTTAAACCGCAGAGCACAGAATATAATAATGCAATTATTCAATCCCACCGCCCACGGTGCATTTAATAATATTTTGAAATTCAGTTATCTGAATAGTTATTTATATTATGTATAAAGCATCGAGAATAATTTTCTTTAACAGGGAAAAGTGTATCAGTATCTGTAGAAGAAAGCTAAGAAACAGACCGACAAACAGATTTGATTTTATACTGTCTGGTCATGATGTTATAGGTAGGAATTTAAAGAAATATATTTTTTTGTATTTAATAACTCATTTGCTAAATTATTTATTTAAAATTTAAATATTAATGTTTATGATAAGACCGGCGATATCCAGGGCCATCTTAATTCTATGTCATTTATTTATAATTAATAATTAATTATATCTTATTTTAGTATATTATAACATGGTATTCGCGTGTGCATTAGCAATTATGAATACAGTAAAAACAAATCATCACTACATAGTATAAAACAAAGTCGCTTTCTCTGTCCCTATGTCAATATTTATGCTTAAATCTTTAAAACTACGCAACGGATTATGATGCGGTTTTTTTTAATAGATAGAGTGATTCAAGAGAAAGGTTTTAGTATATAATTTATTATGTTTTAGACAAAGTGGGCGAAGCCGCGGGCGGAAAGCTAGTAAGTTATAATATAGCATAACTTTAAATAGCTGCAAGCACATAATAATTAATTCAATGATTTGCATGTTTATATCACTAATTATTATTCGATTATATCTTTAAGTACCAATTGCAGATCAAATTTGATATCACGTATTTCCTTGCAATATTTCGTTAATTCAGCCACGAAAAGGTGGACTCCAGACTATCAACAAACTAGGGCTGTATTATGACCTCTTATTCCCAGTCAGTTTACGCCGTGAATTGAACTGACCGGCAAATTCATATATGTAATACCATATTTTTCATGGCTAGTTATAGATCATAATAGCCCAGAACCTCAACAAAAAAGAATAAACATTGATTGGCGCGATTTTTTTTATTGTACCTATAAAAAATATATTATTTTAATTTGCAAATTATCATCTTTGATAATAATTAATCGTTGTCGTGAAATTGTTTATTGTTTTAGATTATAATCTACGATTAAAAAAGGATTATTTATTATTCGTCGATCTCACATGATAAATATTGTGATAAAATTCCTTATCTGTAAATATATTTTTCGATAGATTGCATTCGAAGCGTCAATTTTAAATGAACACTGCATGCTGATTGGCTGAGCGGCACGTGCCATGTTATCTCGTGTTTTTGTAAAAAAATGCATACTAATATGGCAATGAATTTTTGATACTATCTCTATACGCTCTTGAGATTGATAAGTTAAGTAGATATTAATTTAAATACCATTACTTACAATAATTTATTCTTATGTTTTTTCTTGTTGTTGTTGATTCTTACTTCTATAATACAGTACAAGTTATAATTACAATTTTCTATGTATACCTACTTACATTATCAGGTTGTAAAATTTGTATGAGCGCGTTATAATAATAATAAGGGCGTAGGGATGTGACGACCCCATCGCCCACGGTTGGAATATCTATTGTCTACGTGACAATAGATATTCCACCCGTGCAATCAGTCAACCCGCAGGACACCTTGTGGCGGGGTGTCGGGGAGTAGCGATCCCGCGGGAACCGAGTGCTCCCGGGGGAGGCCCCTGTCTTCATCTCCGGCTTGCCTTCACCAGCCGGTCGGAGTGAAGCCTCACGAGAGCTTTTAGCTCGAAGGGTGGATGCGAATCATAAGTGGCGAGTGGGCACGTGATGCTGGACCCTCAGGGAGCGCGTGATCGTAGTTTAAAGTCTAAGGACGCCTCTCCACCCTTAGCTGCTCACAATATATACCTTGTTGCACTATTGCAGCGACTTATTTCGGGGGCCCATACAGTGAGAGGGCGAGTCACCACCTGCCAACATATATTTACTTTCTTTTAGTAGAAAGGCAGGTGCCATAGTTTCCAATAGTCCCCAAATACAGGCCCATTTAACATCCCACTCCATAGCCCAGTTTATTTTGTTTTTCCATATTTCGAAATAGTCCTACATCGGCCGCGGACTGCCTAGGACTGTATCTCTATAGTGCAGTGATGGGCAGGCTGCGGCTGGTGTCCCACAACACAGTAAAGTTCTCTAAAGGGCCTCTGCGTGTTGGATCCGTGTCCCCACGTAAGCCTTCCAAAGGACCGGGTACCTTCCTTATGATGGTACCCGAGTTTTATGGAATGAGATACACATAATAATATTAATCTGATACACGTTTTTATAAAGAAAAATGAAAATATTGTTATTGTATTTAGATTGAAATTGAAAGACATTTTTTGACATCAAAAAGTTGCAAACATAAAATTGTCCAATAAAAACAATACTCAGTAAAGACATGGTTAAAACACAGGAGCTTTTTAACCCGTCACGCGTCCGGCGCACAGCCGGCACCGATCCCGATAGTGTCAAGGGAGTTCACGAAATCTAGCTTTATTATGACTACCGAGTTTGAAAATTTTATTTACCCTATTGTTCTATAATTATATGCCATGTATGATATATTTTTGGAAAGAGGAAGAAACTAGTTATAGCATAAAAATGTAATCATGACGATATATTTTTTCTATAAAATTATAAAAAATTGATTTTCTTTTGTTTTAATTTTAATTGCTTACATACTAACACTTACATGATAATGCTGAGTCATCAAATGATCATATTCACGTTTTCATATCACTACACGATTGCCAAATACATTCACTTATATTTTCACACATTTAACACAACGTATTTCACTATGAATAATAACAAATCTCCATTATTCACAAACAAGAAAAAAAAGCGCCATTTTGCGTCTTCCGCACTGAAAAGTTGAGACACTTTTTCACTGAGTATTCTTCAAATATCCCTAAAACCAATATCATAAACGTATTCTACGTAAAATTTCCAGTAATATACGTCTCAATTATCACTCATCTAATTATTCCTCTCGGCATAATTCACAATCCAAATATTCGTTGAACAAGACAAATGTCACAAACTATGGCCGATGACGCAACTCAATCAATGATTCACTTTTTTTTTTATTTTGTGGTTTTGGTCTCTATTGCCTGTCTCGGAGTCGTGTCGATTCGAATTATAAATGTTTAAGGCATAGAGAAATATTTTTTATACTGGAAACATTCACTTGTAAGTCTCTACTGATGACCTTCAATGTCACGGGCCGCGTTACGCACAGGCGTTTGTGCGCAGGACGCTACAGTACCATTTGGAGTTACGCACACCCGCTGTGCGTATGACGCGTCACGGGTTAAATATTGTTTAAGTTTTATTATGTGGGCCGATCCCGGCGGCACTGCAATGCCGGGCCGACCCGTGACGGGAGTGGAGCGAGCCCCGAACATCCCGTCGGTTTACAAAAATCAGTTTAATATACTGGTCCCGCTGTGCGGGAACTTTCAGATATTAAGCTGAAAAGAACAGATACTACACTTTGATCTTAGCCAAAAGGCCGAGAAGCGATACCTAAACTAAGGTCTAGGGATTATTTACGTTGCCGGAAAAAAATAACAATAGCGAGATCTTAATGTTGATATTGTGGTGATGGCGACATCTGTTGGCAAAATACTATAATTAAAATAGCTTTCGCAGTTGGTACTTTACACATAAATAAGTACGTGGTCTCCTTGGATTTGCAGTTTTTAAAGAAAAAAATAATGTTTTTGTCTATGAATTTTTCGTCTTCATTATATTTCTATATAATATAATTATTGTATTACATAATATTCTTCTTGAGGCAGAATCGGATCTCCTTGATACCGGCATCGCTCAGCAACATATTAAAATATTATTCAATAATGAATCATTACTTTGTACCTCTTATACGATAAAAGCTCAAAAACAGCTCTACGAATCATGATTGAAAAAAAAATTGGTTGTCTGTAAAGTCGGTTTACTGACGATAGTTGAACGTGACTGGTGACAACGTCTTGGCTGATTGTGCTTCTTTGTCGCACGTTCCACGCTCTCGCTTGCACTTCAAGTCTTACATGGAACGCCTCAGAGGGAGGTAACGCCGCATGAGTCATGTTTTTTCGTGCATGCAGCCGGCTCTATCGAATTATAAGACGTTGTCACGTCAAAAAAACAAAAAAAAACTCTTTACAGCCGTTTCAAAAGGAAGGGTACACCGTACAATTAAAACCCTGGAAGTGACGTGCATACACGTGCACGCCTTGTCTTTCCGGTCACAACTCACAGGTACTAGCCGGATGATAAATATAATACAGCAAACTAATCAATTAATAAATTACTTACATGACTTGCAGTTTAATATGTTGCATGTTTATGTTGCGGGTAAAGTGTCGGTTTTGGACATTTTAAAAAAGCCTATTTTTACGCTTTTCTCACCTCGCCTCACCTATGTGTTTGTATCAATCTGACTCCTTTATACTCGCTTTAGTCCTTAGATCATTAACTTTAGTCCCATTTTAAACGATAATAATGGTCGTTTGTAATTTATTTATAAGTACAGAATAATTTTTGAATTTGTCTTTTAAACATTTTATTATAATAGACAATTATTGTGTTCTCAGAAAATGTTTTCATTCATATATTTACCTGTGAAGTCATGAATTTCTAAATTTCGTACATAATTTTTGTATTTACCATGTAAAAATTACACAATATTTTATGGTCATTAGACACAATTTTAATAATGATAATATAAATGAGGGTAGTCGGCTAATGGTTTGGGTCTCTCATAATTGGACGGCCGCTCGTTCAGTTGTCATGGTAACGTAGCTGCTTAATTTATTAAAAACTAGCGGTCCGCCCCGGCTTCACCCGTGGTACATATTATTTACGTTTTCTCTACAATATAAAAACCATCCTCGTACTTCAAGGAATATAATAAAAAAAGAATTATCGAAATCGGTTCAGCCGTTCTCGAGTTATGCGCTTACCAACACATTTTGCGATTCATTTTTAGGTATATACTAGCGGTCCGCCCCGGCTTCGCCCGTGGTACATGTTTACGTTTTCTCTACATAAGAACCATCCTCGTACTTCAAGGAATATAATAAAAAAAGAATTATCGAAATCGGTTCAGCCGTTCTCGAGTTATGCGCTTACCAACACATTTTGCGATTCATTTTTATATATAAGATAAGATTATGACCGTAGAAGAAATATTCTCAAATATTTTCAACTTCAAAAAAAGAAGTTCTCATTTTGAATGTAATGTTTGAAATATACTTATGGTTGAAAACAGAACCTCCTTGTTTTAAGTGAGTTAAAAATTGAATGCGAGTCGACGAAATTTTATCAATTATAAAATATGTAAATGTTGAATCACATGTTGCGATATCTCCGATTTAAACTCTAGCCTTTTCTGTTCTTGTTTTCATGTAGGATATCTTTTCAACTGGAGTTTAAATTGGAAATTCGAAAAAAACACGTTAACACCTTTGCCTGCCTAAGAATGTATGAATTCAAATTATTTACAAGAATGTAGTTATATTATATTAATATTGAAACAAAGCAAGTAAATGGCGATGATGATGTGTGGTCACATGATTATAGGTGTTGATGATTTAAATATTACTTCATTAAAGTATGAATTAAAATTATCTAGACACAATCTAAATTAATTGAATTTGTTTATTAACCGCAACATACATTGCAAGTGGCAACAAGCAATAACAATTATCAATTTATCGGTTCAATCATACAAAGCTATTCAGCATTACAATTATTGTAAACTTTTGTATTGCGCACATTAAATTCTTTCATTTACATAATAGTAAATAAACATTAAACATTATATAGGATATCTGTTCTATATCCTTTGAATGAATCGAGAATAGTCCATATTATGTTATACATAGTTGTATGTACGTAGTATATTATTATTAGTCTGTGGTTATAGTCAAACCCCGAAGCTCGGACACTCCTAGGTTGGACTGGTCAAACCTCAGATTTGGCATAGTTACTTTGTCAAAGCCCAAATAAATGTAATACATATTTCGTCCTTTTACTAAACAATTTTCGTCAGTCGTTGTCTTGCTGAGGCGTCTTATGCGCTTGCGATGCCTATGCTGCGTTCGACCACGCCCGAAACTGCTGCTGACTTCAAAGGGATGTATTTCGAGGATTGCCCGATGCCTAACGGCGGGGGCACACGATGCGTTGCGGCGGCGGTCCGGCGCCGGAGCGGTATCGCTGCGTCGTCTTACATAGAAATATCTGTGGCATGTCACACGATGCGCTCCGGCGCCGCACCGGACTTGCAACCACCGAGACGAGGCGGGGAGGGGTGAATGCGGTGCGACGCCGGAGCGGCACCGCTCAGTTGTTTTGCGTCACAAGGAAGGACTGACTATCCAACGCTGCTACGGCGCCGCTGCGACAAAACAACGTTACGGCGCCGCACCGCTCGTGTGCCCACTGACACGGTGAAATCTTTGCGGTGCGGCGCCGCAACGCATCGTGTGCCCCCGCCGTAAGATAAACCAGTCCTTCCGCGAAGAGATTGTGTTTCGGGATTTGACTATATAACACATACATACATTGTAACATTTGAAAAGAGTATGTAAATCAGTGAAAATAAAATTTCACTCTTTAATTTATTAATTATTAGGTACTATTGCATTTAAAAACATTTGAATAAATCAAATTAAAGACAAAATTATTTTATACATATTGCTTTGTTTTCTTACCATATTTTAATATCTTTTATGCAATTCCTGGAAAATACATTTACGCGTAAATCCAACAATTTCATGACAAATTATGCACATTTATTATTATGGATTAATTTAAATAATTGATAATATTGTTTCCGCAAATATTATTATGTAGACCTTAGTTAAATCACAATTTACATACGGAAGGGAGTATTCACATTTCTCCTTGGTAATAGAGAGGGATACGTGGGTTTGTTTATTATTGAAAAACAATATGCTAAACATAAACGTGATTGCAAAATAATAAATCATTCCATGGGTAATTAAAAAAATGCATATTTGTAGTACCTAGCATCATATACAATGAGATAAACTTTTTTTCTGCAATTTAAATCCAAGCATTCATATTTCATGCAATATTTAAAGTATGATAAAAATCCCTGCTCCATCAGATTCATTCTTCTGAATAATGATTTAGTTTATTCTTTTAATCACGAACATTATTATTATTTATTATCACCCCATTTTTGTATCAAAGAAAAAACATGGATAGACGGATATAGTAGCCAAGTAGTTTCATATATTCCACTCTCTTTTCCATATTACAATCTGGCAAAACCAGGGAGTAAATACATGTAAAAACCCACACTACTGCTGCGAATTATATCGGAGGTATTTGTGATCGAACATAAGTGCACTTCCGTCTGTGACACAGTTAATTGGAATAATGTTAACATGCTGAACCGATTTCCCTAATTAATTTGTTTTAATTTGCTCCGAAAAAAATCTAACGAACTCTATTATAACAATATTATTAACTATTTCATTATATTAATATTATAATAATATTAATTATTAA
>CAJQZN010034517.1:0-13816 GCA_907164685.1 Colias eurytheme | reverse complement strand
GCCTCCTTGCGCAGCACGCCCACCAGCTCCTCCGCGTGGCGCGGCGTCGCCAACTCCAACGCTGATACACCCAAAAAAATTTAATTTAAAAAAAAATTGCATGTCTGCCGAGCACACGTGTCAGAAGTAAAACTTCTTTGGCAAGATTCAAAGATACTAAATTATTCCATGACGCGACCTTGAAATTTTACTCTCAACGCGCCTAAAGAAGTTTCAATTCAAAAATATCACGCAACACAATCACTTTCACAAATAATAATAGTTTAAAAAAACTAAAAAACACGCTTTTTATAGAAAACCGAACTAAAAAATAGAAAATTTTTATCAAATTAGTGTATTGTCATCGGTCCTCAATAAATCTACAAAGTTTGAACGAAATCTGGCCGTTTAAAATGGGTCAAAATCGCGCCCAAAGAAGTCGGTTACAAACATACAAACATACAGGTGAAGCTAATATAAATCGTGTAAAAAACAGTTGACACCAGACAAAACCAGATGTACTATTTACTATTTACTATTCCAAAAAAAAATCCTAAAATCCCCAATCTACAAGAACAAACAACTCACCAAGTTGCAAGGTGTGCCTGCGCACATCTAAATCAGACGCAGCTAACACCCTCAGGACGTCCATAGCGAGGTCCGGCAGTGCTCTAGCTGCACCCTCCCCGCCCTCCGCCCGGAGGGCACTCAGCTTCCCCACAACTATTAACTTCACGTTGTTGTCGCTCTCTTTTACTATTAAATCAATGTAGCATGCTGCTGCTGCCTGTTGAAATAATTATTTATTAGCAAATAATAATATTTTTTTATTTGTTCCGTTTTTTAGTGTTAGAAATAAATTATAAGCTGTTCACCACTTTGGAGTCGATAATTTTATATGTCTTAAATTGTTTGCCTTTTAAATCAAAGAAGTGTCATCAGCAAATAAACAAGCCTGAATATTATTAAATACTAAATCATTTACATATACTGAAAATAAACCCGGACCTAGAATAGAACCTTGTGGGACACCAATTTGCACAATTACGCCAGAAGAGGCATACCTCTACAGTCTAGGTTATATATTATAGCCTTCTAAAGAAACCTTTTGAAGTTTGTTACGATAGAAAGAGGCTGTCAAATCTCGTGCATTATTCATAATTCGACAAAAATTTAATTTTGTCTACATAATCGAAAGCTTTAGAAAAATCACAAAAATTAAAAAACTATTTGGAATTGGGAAAATAATTTTACATCTATGTAATCTATATTAGATTAGTGTTTTTTTTTTAATATTTATTATGTTAAAGTTGACCTTAAGCGCAGCGGGCGCGTTGGACAGCGTGATGAGCGTGCCGGCCGCCTCGTAGCGCACGGCGGCGCTCGGCGCGTTCAGCAGCCCGTACACCGTGCGGATGAACCGCGACCGCTCGCCCGGGTTCGCGTGGCACACCTGCATTTATTTCAAAGAAAGAAAGAAAGAAAATAAATTTATTGCAAAAAACACAGCCAAAAACATTTTTTTTTTTAATTGGTAATAGGGAAGCGCTTGACCACAATCTCGCCTGATGTTAAGCTGAGATGTGGTCTAAGATGGAACGCGCTTCCCTAGAAGGTACCTGTTCATTATTAACATTACAAAATTTATCTTAAGATTAGCAAACGGATACAGCCTCAGCAAAATGCTGCACAAAAACAGCGCTGATTTTCAGGCTGCACCGGCGGTTGAGGTCCGTCTTAATATTAAAAAAAAAAATTAAAATATTTAAACAGAATTATTCATTGTACTTACAGTAATTAAACCATAGCGTACATTAATTTTAGTAACGACTAGCGGTCCGCCCCGGCCTCGCCCGTGGTACATATTTTGCAATAAAAGGTACAGTCCCCGGCACGTAAGTTGGCAAGGTTTTGGCGTAGTGGGGGCAAGTTCGCGCATCCTACACTTAGTGGAACAAAAAACTGGTCACTTTTATTGATTGTTATTATGGTTATTGCCATCATTTATTTTTAATCTTGTAGTTAAACAAAGCGGAGGAATTCGTGACATTTAATAGGTGTTATAAATAAAACATAATATTATGCATTTTTTTATTCAGTAAAAAAAAATATTATTATTAAAAATTATAAGTTCTCGTCGTCACTATCGTATACATATATACACATCGTATACCATTTTTCTGGCATGTCTGCGTAAAACAGTATTTGGTCCTGGCATTGTAATACACGTTACAAAAACTAAAGTTAAAACAACAACTATAACACTAACAAAGCCAAAACAAAATCAAAACTTAATTTAAAACTGAACTCGTAACAAAAAGTCAACAAAAACAAAGGGTACAACTTTCGTGCACGCAAGTGTAATCGGGAGCGAACGGAACGTAGACGCGGTGCGGGAGGCAAGGGTCGACTGACGCACCAATAGCGAGTCGTGATCGGCGCTACGTTATACCCCGCGTCCCGCTTGACCACCAAAGAGACCTAAAGAACGACTTCTGCGCATCTAACGACTCTTGCCAAGTTACGTGCCGGGGACTGTAGTCTATGTTCTTTCTCAGGGTCTAAAGATTGTTTGTGCCAAATTTCATCAAAATCGGTTGAGAGGTTTATGCGTGAAAACCATACATACATACATAATTACAAACTTTTCCTCTTTATAATACATATTAATAGTATAGATACGTAAAAAATGACAAAGCGGAGATACATATTATATGCGGCTACATGCATCCAAGTACCTGCTACAGAGGACCAGGATAGCATTTGCACTGCTAGCAAAAATATCAATTGTGGCATTAGAGCATACAATTATTTCTTAAGGTCACTCAAACACGTACCAACTTTTGATTTGAGTTATCAAAATAAAGAATTTATAATCTGGTTCAGAGTTAGAACAGAGAAGAGCCAGAAAGCTATTTTTAAAAAGAAAATGTTATATGTTTACAAAAAATAATAATCTTTTTTCTTTCTGTAACATATTAAATTAAGTCAGTCACAAGTAAATCAGATCATTGTGTGAGTACACATTTTTTTTCCCAGTCTCAAGCATCATTCAAACAGACCTTTATTGCAAAAACACTTTCCATAAATAATTAAAATAAAAAATCTAAATGGCAAAAAAAAACTTGCCTTATAGATCAGCTCCACAATAACCAATTGCAGAATATCTCCGAACCCATGCACACTGTCCAACCTGGAGGACAGGTAAGAGAGCGCTCGCTCCTGGTCAGCATGGAGCAGCATCAGGAAGGCGTTACGCTTGCACGACATATCCTGCTCCGTTTCCAGGAAGTTGGCTATCAGCTCCGGAGCGTCGGGGATGAGGAATTCAAAGTTCCTATTAATGTAGAATTGTTATAATTTTTTAGAATAATGTCCTCAATTAATCCAAGTCAATCCTTATTTTTCTATAGTGGTTTTTTCATGAAGAAGTAAGGAACATAAATACATTGATCCTCTTAAACTTTCGCATTTTATACATTAGTAGGATACACACATTTGCTGCATTCAACAACTTAGGATGAGTTATAATTATTTTGAATATTTAAAATTAATTAAAATCAGGTAGATTTATCAAAATGTAATCTGGTACATTCATTTGAATATGTCAATCATTTAATTCACCTGTAAATAGTGAAAATCGCGAGCACAGCATTCCTCCTCACATAGGAGTGTCTGTGTTCAAGGCAAGTCCTGATTGCTGGCATCAGGGGCTCCAGGAGCTCAGGCTCCTTCAGCTTGCAGAGGAAACGCAGGGTGGATCCACGCAAGAACTCGTTGGGGTGTTGCAAGTCCTAAAAATGTATTATAGAATTTTATATTTATTATTTAAACAATATTTGGACATAAGTTGCATTTTTAACAATGTAAACAAATGTTTGTTTATTTTTAACCAAAGTTCACCAAAGTTTAATGAACACATTACATTCTTACATTATAAACAGTATTTTTAATGAACACATTACATTCTTATAAAATAAGCATGCATTATGTTCATTAAAAATACTCTTCATCAATCATAAAATGAAATAAAAATGATCATGATTTATTTTATCAACTTCTTAATAAAAATTATTACCTTTCTGTAAGCATCACAGACAAGAATCATCTCTTGCATGAGCTTGCCATCTGGTGTGGTCTTCGGGACAATCTCCCAAAAGATCAACAACAGTTTCTTGATGGTATGATCCTGTAGCGGCAGGACAAACCTGATGATTATCATCAAGAGTCCAGGTATCTTCTCCCCGGATAAAATAATTCCAATTGTCTTTTTCAGAGCTTCTATTTTCTTTTTAATATCTCCCTTTTCTGAAACATGGAAACTTAATATGAAATGGGAAAAGAAATATTACTTTGTGAGTGTTTTTATTGATACAAATGTTTTGCCTATTGACATATTCATACAATAATTTAATTCAATTATTATATGTAGTAAATTAAATAGTGCCTGAAGTGCCATGTAAGTAAGTTAAGAAATCAACTTACCAAGGTCAATTTTAAGCTGCATCTCATTGTAAGGCTCCGAATCGGTTGGAAAATTAATCAAAGTATAACAGGGTTGTTCTACTCCCCCCATGATTCTGAAAAAGTATGTATATAAATAGATTTACTATTGTCATTCAATTATTAAGCTCTTCCCATCGCAGATCATTTACTTTATCTAATACTTTAATAGAAACATAGCTGTAACATGAAATTATTTTTGATAAGACACATGAAATATGCAATAAGCAATTTACATACCTTTATTTTAGGGTTTCCTTCTCAGTACTAATAATAACTTCGTAGTATATTATTATGAAAATGAATAATCCGATACATAAATCACGAAATACACAGATTTTAAATTGTTTTAGTATACGCTATTCGGTGAGACGTGTCCACTATCCGCATCGAGACATTTGAGTGACATTGACAGTTGACACTGATGTCTGATATTTCTTTTCTTTTTTTCATGGAAAAATCAGTCTTGAATTCCACAGGTATTGTTTTTTAATGGATAAATCCATCTATCTCAAAGAGTCTAGTATATTATTTTATACAAGGGGATGAAATAAGGGATGAAAACAGTAGCTTAGCATGTTATAGCTACAAGTACCTACGTAAGTAGAATTAGCATCAAGTAGTTTTGCACGCCTCATAAGCGAAGCGTTGAGGTGGGTACTACTGTCACTTCGCGCAAAACATCTGATTTTTCAAACTTAAAATGTCTTTATGTATCATACATTGCACTTGTAAGATAATACATACACACACATATTAAGAAAAAACACTATTTTTAACGTTCATTATATTTTTGATGTCATTTTTGTTATTTAAACTAGTTAAAAAACAGTTTAAAAAAGTTCTGTCTTGGACGTCCGTGTGTCTGTATGTGCGGATCCTTTTTCTTGTTAACACGATAGCGACCGAAATACTTTACTAATCGAGTCTTTTTTTTTCTCTTATGGCTGGTTCACACTTTGATTAGTGCGAGTGCAGGTGATGAGTAGTACTACGTGTGGACAGCGACTGTTTAGTGCGAGTGTTTAGTAGGCTGTGTAGTAAAGTGAATAGAAGCGTGTTCTATTTTTTTGCGAGTGGACTGCGAGTAGCCACGTCCCGCGCGCCCTCCCTTCCCCCTCACTCGCAGTGTGCCTGCCTAAACACGTCTGGACAGGAGTGTTTAGTGTTTAGTGTTTAGCGTAGTGTGTAGCGTCGCGAATTTCACCATTGTCCTGCACTCGCACTAATCACCTGCACTCGCAGTTGAATTGGACACTACTCGCACTACACACCTGCACTCGCACTACACACCTGCACTCACACTAATCAAAGTGTGAACCAGCCTTTACGCTTGAGTATGCTCAGGAATAGAACCCTTTCATTTTTCAGGGTCTAATTCGATGTGGTTTAATTGTTATTAAATAAACAAAAATAATAATTAATAAATATTTATTAAAAAAAATTATGAGGCGTGCACTTTTGGATTTTCCAAATTATTTAATCGTTTAATACAGTTAATTTCACAATTTACAGTTGAAATAATATAAAAATGAAAGGTGACATTGGTAGTTTTCCAATTACAGAGCTGCGACTCAGTGGCGCACAATGCCGAATTATGCTGATGCTTAATTGGACCAGCTGCAGCAGGTTGCGCTAAGTTCAGTGTTGAAAAAAAAATATTCATAGAGTTAGTAATAACCTCATTAATGTGTAAATAAAGTGGTATACATAATAATTGGATGAAAAATATTTACGGTATTATATTATATCAAAGGTGACAGAAAAAATATTCTCCTTTCTTCCTAGCCTTATCCCGTATCTTACGGGGTCGGCTGCCTAGAAAGGAGAATATTTTCTCTGTCATTTTTGATTAAAAAAAAATATTTTCGTTTTTGACAGTCAGGTAAGCCAACATAATGGCAGGGGAACTCTTTCGTGAAACGCACTCTCGTGCCAGTCTGACAGAAATTACATTTTTTCAAGCAAGCCTTCATCTTTGTTATTTGACTGTTGTCAATATCAATTATTGTCATACGTGTGTGTGGTGTTTTTTCATTTTTGTGGTGTTTTTGTTTCGTGCGTTTGTGGTTGTTGTGATTGTTTGGCGATTTATCATCATAAACATAATATATTTAATTATAATAATTTCAGTAAACGTAACACAATGATAAATATTCTTTCTTTCCTGTAATTTAACAGTGTATAATATCAGAAAACCGATAACATACCACTGTTATCGCCGAAAACGCCACAAAAAATGGATGTTTTGATAACACTTTTTTACATTCTTTTCTCGATATGCGTCGTTTATCCGCCTACGGAGTTCGTATCCGCTGGTTTTACGATTCCGCAAGTGTTCGATAGCTTTCTCGGTTCGGAGAACATGAACTTTATTAAATACCACATGAAGAGGATTTCGATAACAGTGCTGATACATGCGTCGTTGCCGCTGGGTTACGTTATCACGCTGTGGTGCGGCGGAGAACGCGGGGAATGGATGCTGTCTTCTTTAATTGCGACGGCGCTGATCCCTGCCTACATGATGTATACTGTGACGTGCTGGTGGGAGTACGACAAGACGAACCATCCTGTGGTTAAAGCGCTAATGCCGTACGTGAGGCACAGGCAAGACTGGAGAGTGCTGGCTGCTGACTTTAATATTGAGTTTCGAGGGTAATTAACAGCAGCTAATTGTTTCTATAGACTTAAGGTTTTATATCGCATCAGACAATATATTGAACCCAGTCTCAGACTCAAATTATGTGATAGTCTAGTTCTATCAAAGTTCAATTATATGGATGTTATGTATGGACACCGGTTATTAGGTCGCACAAAACGTGTAATCCAGCGAGTGCAGAACGCATGGGCACGGTTCTGCTGGAATGTCCCACCGAGGGATCACATCACGCCCTATCTTAATAATGCGCGATGTCTAAACATGGAGCACCGCAGGCAATTGCACTTTGCATCCCTTCTCTTTGGTGTTGTCAAAACAGAATCGCCTCACTATCTGTTCGAAAAACTTATCTGGAGGAGTGAACAAAACACCAAATACAACACCAGGGATGCTGCACATAAACTCCTCGTACCCAAACACCATTCCGCTTGTTTTAAGGGTAGCTTTAAATATAACGCCACTAAATGCTGGAACAACTTGCCACCACCGTTACGGAATCTGCGAACACTATATACTTTTAAATCTAAATTTACTTTTACTTTTAAATCTAAATTTAAAAGTATATTATTAGCTCACCAAATCCAGTTTTAGTGGTATTTATATATATTAAATTTACGTGAAAATTGTCCTGAAATATTTATTATTTGTGTATTTATTATGTATTTATATTCGTCGTTAGTCGCGTTGTATCGTCGTACCTATCTATAAGTTATTATATCTCATTTATTTTATTTTTTTGTGTATTTATGTATATGTCACGGCTAAAGGTAGGTGAGAACATAAACTTAAGATTAGCCGGCTAAACTTAGGTTTATTTTCGACGAGGTGTTAATGTTAGTTTGTATCTTTAGCCGGCTAAACTTAAGTGTAACCGCAGGCCCGTGGCTAAAAATGTCGGGGTGGGTAGATTTGGTTAGCGCCGGGCCGGTGGAGGGCTTGAGGGGCCCGCACAGTGCCAGAAAACACTCGCCCTGTTCCTTACATGTATTATAGTAACCAAATCTACCCACCCCGACTCAGGGCAGAAAGCTGGTGGCTAGGTTAGGTTAGGTTAGAACTCTTAAGACCCGCACGAGCCGAGCGAGCGCAGCGAGCGTGCTGCGGCAGCAGCCGGCGAAGTGCCAGAAAACACTCGCCCTGTTCCTTACATGTATTATAGTAACCAAATCTACCCACCCCGACATTTTTAGCCACGGGCCTGCGGTTACACTTAAGTTTAGCCGGCTAAAGATAGAACAAACTAACATTAACACCTCGTCGAAAATAAACCTAAGTTTAGCCGGCTAATCTTAAGTTTATGTTCTCACCTACCTTTAGCCGTAACATATATAATATGTAAACCTAAGTTACTCCTTTCGTCCCAACTCGAAGCCTTCATGATAATAAAGGGGGCCACTGAAAAACAGCGCTGGCAATGTTCCAGAACGTTGCAGCATAATATGCTGAGCTGTCTCCTTTTTGTCAGGATCGTATGACACACCTTAATAAAAATACTGATTGTCAATTTTATTTTCTCTACGTGCTTTTTTTTATGTTATTAATTTTAGTGTTATTGTTGCTATTTTCTTGTCGTGGTGCTTTCTTATTTATCTCTTACGGTTCTTTATGTTTTATGTGTGTGTGTGTTGTGCTGACCTTGATAAATAAATGTTTCTTTCTTTCTTCTTTCTTTCTTTCAAATACATTCTACTACTCAGTTTTTCAACCAAATGTGTCTGAGTAGTATCAGGCATTAATAGTCTAAAAACACTGTAAAGAAAATAATTTAAAATACGATTTAATGGTGTATAATTTATTTTTAGGGTGGACAAAGTCTCCTTACCGCTAAGTGCAACTAGCAAAGTTATAGCTACACAAACTTGGGTCATCAAAGTGTCCCAATACCATGTAAATATTATAAAACAATCAGACTGCACCCTTGTTGCTACTGCTGTAAGTATAAATTAATCATAACTAGATTGTGAAATATTATTTCAATAAATGCTAACCACCTGTAGCTTCTAATGTATGAAAAATTCTAGGCTTGTTATATCTTATTGTTATAATTAGCTTCTATCTATAGCTATCTTTTATAAACATTTATTATGCACAACACAAACATTTATTAAGTTGCTTTCTTAGTACAATGTTTCAAAAGATCTCACCTTTTTATGAAAATAATTTAACCTGGCTTCATATTATTTTTTATTACAGACTGATACTCACAACCTCACACCCACTGGTGAAGAAGAAGTGCAATTCGTAAACATAGAAGTCATCCCATTACGTGATGATATTGAACGGTTTGTGTTCAGAATGTCCACAGCAGCCTTGCGGGAGTTACAGCCGAGGCTTGACAGGCCTGTGCGCGTTCCTGAACATATATCCTTAATGCCACCACTCATTGAGAGATTTGTGCAAGTATTCAAGGAACATGTTGATCAGAATCCTGTGTACCATGTGGATCAGGTGAGAAAAGTGTATGTGAAATAGTATGCATGCTTTGGGAATATTTCAATATAGCATGATATATCAAAGATGTGAATTTGGAGCGTATAAACTCTACTAGGTGTATTTTTTTTTATTTTAAACAAGATCATTTTTGAATGCTTTTCTTTACAAAGCTTAAATTTATTATTGACAGGACTACAATACTCTTTTCTGGCTTTAATTAGAAAAAGAAAGTTGCCATGTTTGTTAGATTTTTGTGCTAAATAAATTCATTGCTTTAATTATTATCACTGCCAAAAATGGACATTTCTAAAATTGCATGGTCACTTTATATTTCACAAACTTAACAAAAATAATAGTCATTTCAACAGGAGTTGGAACAATGTATTGGCTGCATGCAGAATCAGGCTGAGGTGAAGATTAACAAGCGTTGTGAACCAACCGAGGAGGTCCAAGGTGGGCCCCCACCTTGCCAACAATGTAACTGCAGGTATGTGTATTGTGTGGAATCTAGTTTAGTTTGAGAACCTGAAAACTCTTATGTTACTCTTATATTATATATCTAGGAAAGATTTTTTTCTGTTTTTTGTGGTTTTAACTCAAAAAGTAACAAATCGATTTTACAAATATTTTTACAATCATAAAGTTATTACTTTATTAAATTTTACATTTATTTAATCCTTGGTCAATCCAGAAAGCCCAAGGCAGCTGTGTTTAATATTTTTACCCTAGTTTTACAGATATTATTTACTTTTCAACGGATTTATTATGTAATTTGTTCTTTTATACATTCTATGATATATTATATCCACAACCACCCTGATAAATATGGAAGGGACGTCAATGAAACCCGCCAGATCAATGCAAACTAATTTTTAATTAATTTCAGCCTACCTACACATACATGATATTTTATTACATTACATACATAACACACCCGATCATCATCCTGGTGCTATAACGAAAAACCTTTACCAACGCCTTTACAGAGGAGATGGGATAAAATATGCATATAATAAATCTATTGCTATATTTCCAGGGTGCTCTGGTGCTGCGCGTGCATGGCTCGCTGGTGGGCGACCCGTGCGGCCGGAGCCCCAAGCTCGTGGCTCGCAGCCCGGGGCTCCTGCCCCGTCTGCCGAGCTGTGTTCTGCTTGCTTGATGTCTGCTTCTGTACCAGCACAGCCACCGAACCCGTGGCTAACGAGTGATCTTGTGTAGTGAATAGTGATGGAAATTATATATGGTGATTGGTGAAACAAATGAAAGTGTGTATCGCAGTACTAGGGAATAGTAATGTGTTGGATGTATACTGGACGAATAGTGTAATGCAGTACTAATGCAATTAATAACTCACGCCCCGGAATCACAGACACAATAGAAAATCTATTGTGTCGTGGACCAATCGGGCCGTTCGGGGCTCAATGGATTAATAACTATGATTAAGCAGTGTTTTAAATGTACACTCATCTGTTTTGTGTTTTGAACAATTTCAACGTAATACATTACATCATTACAATATACTTATTATGTTTGCATTGTTCAAATTTTATTACATCTAGGATTTGTATTACGTTTACATGACAATCACAGCCTGATGAGGAATAGAATCTGATTATAATTAGCAAAATGTAAAGTATGATTCAGCTAATGTGATGTCAGTAATGTTTGCTAACTTATTGAGTGTGATCTGTTCATGTTGTTATATGCGCACAAAGTAAATATAATTATGTACTTTCATAAGTATGTAATAGAGTATAAGTGGAGTAATTATATTTTGTATTTCAATTCAAAGATAAATTTTAGATTATTTTTAATGAGACTTTTAGTTAAGAATTCACAATTATGATTATTTAGCAAGCTTTAAGCCATAAGATAAGAAATGAAGCCAAGATATTTCTTTTGGGTATTTTAATTTTAGTCAATTATTTCTATTAGTTAGGTAATCTTTTTAGATAAAATAATAAATATATGCCTATAAATTTTTCAAGTGGATTTTTAAATTTTAGTTTTAATCTATTGACTTATAGATTAAAACTAAAATTTAGTACTTAATTAATTTTAATACTTTGCTCTTGAGTATACAAGAGCAAACTCAAGATTTAAATCCTAACTTTTATCAATAAAACTTACAAATGTTCTGAATTCCAAACAGGAATAATTAATATTATGTATTCAGAATGTACATCTTTCCATACAGTCATAAAATGTGACACAGAAAATTTTATATTATTTTTAGAAAATTATCCCCATTTACGGGTTTAGGACTAGATATATTATGCTCCCTTCTATTGATATACAGAAAATAAAATGTTTTCTTTTCTTTTTTATTGTTATTCATACAAATATCTTCAATAAAATGAATTTAAAAAGTATCAATTATTTTTTTTCCTGTGCAACTATGCTGAAAAATAAAACTGAGTATTTTGAATTTATTATTGTGTGATGATTATATTATATTATCTATAGTCTATGGTAAGGCGCACTTCCGGAAATCAGATTACCCACAGAGATATTACGGATATTACCTATGAATCTAATGTTCTTAAGAATCTGAATTCAAACATGGCCCTCTGGATACATAATCTAAATTCTGGCAGTTGTTTAAAAATTCAGATTGGTCAGAAAATTTGTTTGTTTTGGCTCTATGAAAAAAAAAGAAATTGGATTGGAACTGGATTGATTCTCTAAATGCGAACAAACTAAAGGAACTCGATATATGGAAAGGAAAGTATAATGCAAGATTATTTCTATAAATTTATTAAAAGTAATAAAAAATTTCAAGGAAATATTCTAAAATAAATATGAATAAGTAAATAAAAACAACCTTCATACAATAAAATATTTATTAAAAAGAAAAAATTCCTATTTACATGTGACGGTTTCCTTAGTTGTTTAATACGGATCAACTAAATAACAACCTGCTGGCTAAATCCAGTGTTGTAGACACATCAAGTCTAGAAGATCTAAAAATTGAAAATATAATCAGCTGGCCTATATATGGCCTGGTTCTTGTATCCTTATTTAATTCTTAGTAATATTATAAATGCCAAAGATAAAGCTGGTTTGTCTTCTTTTCACATCGCAATGCAGCAATATTGATATATTTTTATTTCTGGGCATAGGAGTTTAATATCTCATTCCCACAGGAAGATCTATTATGAAGAGCACTTCAATCTCTCCTCCTCAAATGTGACATGTATGAAAATTATTGTTAATTTTCTTTGACCACTCTAGCAAGCCCTGTTGACAAAGCTACTATCATGTAGGTAGTTAACTCGAATTATAGCTACTTTGAGGGCTAGGGGTGTTTGATTTAATATAATAATTATCAGAATTTTCTGTGAATATATTTTTAAGTAATTGCACCATTCCTAACTTAAAGTCAATTTTTTGCATGTGTGTCATTTTTTTCATGTCACCTAAAAAACTCAAAAGATACTTTTCATCATCGTCATAATCTTTAGTTGCTGGGTTTTTTTTCATCTTTAATATTTTTAATATATCAGCTGGTACAGTTTGTGGTTTTTCCTTTTTTGCTTTTGATTCTTCATATGTATTACTATCCATAATATGTATATATTCCGTTTTTATATCTTCTTGCTCTCTGTGTGTTCTAACATCCCATTGTTCCTCATCTTCATCTTCTTCAGAGTCATCGGTTTTATAATTTTCTTTATTGTTTCTTTCGTTTTTCTTTATTTTGTCCAAGAAACTTAAAATGTCTGCGTGAACATATCTTTTCCTTTTTTTTGCAGCAGATCCTTTAAAACCCTTCAATTTTTCTTCATCTTTCAAGTAATAATCACGACAGTTACCCCACTTCTTTTTGAGTTCTGCAACTGTTGGAAAAAATACAGTATTATTATTTATTATTAGGTACCTACTTTAAAACAGATACGAGCTGCTAGTGAAAGCTTCCAAGATACAATATAATATGATTAATTGGTTTTCAATATTTTTACCAATTTTTAAAATTGAAGTATGTAGGTTCGACGACACAGCTTCTAACACAATTAAAAACTTCCAAGAAACTCAAATGCTTGGATGATATACTGTTAAAGACGGTAAACAATAAACATTTTATAAGATACATATCTGAATTTTATAATATCAATACCTGTATGTACTTACTTACTTTTTATTTTTCTCTGTTCTTCACTTAATGTTTCCCAATTTGGATTAAAAATATGAAAAATATCCATCCACGCTAAATCTTTTTTTTCCCGGTCATAGTAATCTAAA
>CAJQZN010034516.1:0-17484 GCA_907164685.1 Colias eurytheme | reverse complement strand
TCGCATCTGCACGCATTGCTTAATCTTTGAACTTGAAGCCACGCCTCACTTGTTCCACACGTACCCCACCTCATCGGCCGCGCGCAATGTTTTTGTTTGGAATAACCCCTCTAGTAGTACATATATCTCGATGTGTTAGATAGCCCATTTATCGAGGAAGGCTAAGATCAACAGGAGCGGAGCCACGCGGGTGAAACCGCGATGCGCAGCTAGTCTGCTATATATTTGTATTTTATCCTTCTCTAACACATGTTGTCGTGATTGTGTATTATCAAAAATAATCCATATATGTAATTATAATACAGTCAACATTTAAATTATAATAATATTATGCTGTATCGGTCAATTAGGGAAAGCTGGCATGTTCACAGTACTCACACTTATGCAATTTCACTTACAGTATGTTCAAAAATAAATGCGACTCTAGTTTCATTTTAGACTTGAATTGTAAAAGGGGTGCGTTGTAGATATATATATGCAAATATAATTACTTATGAAAGCTCTCATAATTTACCTTTAAAATTATAATTTAAAAGTAAATCAATTGATGAAGTTAATTATTTATTCTAATAATAATCAATTGGATACAAGTATTAATAATCATTCAATTATCAAATAATAATTAAATTCCTGACTTTGGTCGAGTAAAGATATTATCTAAGAAATATTATATTTGTAGTAAGTACGTAATACCTACCAATACGCGCTAACAAATATGTGTTACATGTTTATTGTATAATTTTCACACTATTGGTTTTAAACTCAAACTCAAACATTTATACAATTAGACTTCTTCTAGAAGCACTTTTGAATCGTCATAACAGTTTAACAGTTTTAACATTTACCACCAATTCAGAAAGCAGTAGGTATCTATAGAGAAGAAGAAGAATCTATTTAATCATAATCGTAATCTTCTACTTCACTGTAACTTTCATCGCTCGAAGAACTCGATGTTTCGTTGTCGGAATTTCTTAATGTTATTATAAATGAGTCAGTGTAATTATCTACTTTTGGTTCTAATTGAATATATTTTTCCTCATGTTCTCGCGTCTTTCTCCAAACGTCACTAAACATATCCAGACTAATAGCATTTGCTTCCTTTCTAAATAATTCTTCCACAGTTTTCAAGTTAAAGTTCACATTTTGTGATGCTACTTGCCCTTTAATTATGCCCCATAGTAACTCTATTGGGTTGAGTTCTGGATGGTATGGTGGAAGGCGCAATACACTATGTCCATGATCTTTGAGGATTGCATCAAGTAGGTAAAAATTGTGTATAGTTTGGCTTATTTTTTTTAATAATGACGTGATAACTCTGATTATTAATTACTTAGTAATTTGATTTTTGAAAAAAAAAAATGCCGATTTTAGTCAAAATTTATATTTTTCTAACAAGATCCTTATCATCCAAATTTCCACCTTGGTGAGAAAAATTGACATTTCTAATGAAAATGAACAAAAAATTAAATGATTTTATTAAATTCTGTAAAATAGTCTATAATAATTCTTCCATTTACTGTATCACAAAATTCTTCATAGATTTTTAGATATTCGTACTACACCAATTACATCACCCTGTATTTATAAACAATTGCAAAATATGACACATACATAGGCCGGGAGATACTGACACAAAATTTCGGGTCATTTGTAACAGAATGGTGGTTCTACAGAGGTCTTATTACGCAATGACTAAAAGAAAAATGATGGTCAGAACTCAGAACGCTGGTACCGGCGGACTAGTCGCGTGGGCGTTAGTCGAACTCGTCGGATAAATAGCGAAAGTCAAACGATTTGTAACACAAAAATTTTAGAATTCACCGATAGCCCATAAAAAAGATTTAGGCGGTAGTGTCATGCCATACTTTTCCGGTGTAACTTACAGCCCCCCATACCGACGCGATGCGTTGATTAAAAAAAAACAATTCAAACATTTGTAAAAAATCGCCATGCTATACTTTTCGGACGATTCCAAATGGCCACCATACCACCGAAAATCTGCAAAAAAAATTTTTTTTTCGCCAAACAATTTGTACCAGTATTGCATTTGGATTTTTTGAGAGTATTTGATAAAATGTGACCATTATTATATTTGCCATACTTCTAGTAGGGGGAAAAAGTGCTGCCATACTTGAAAATTAATTTATTCGTCACGTTTCAAAAATACGACTGTACAATACGTAAAATAATTTTTTACAGTATGGGATCATTATATTCTGTTTGTTTGTATACAATTCTACCTAGAAAAAAATATCGCAGATTGCAAACATGGGGCGGATGATTGTAAGACTTAAGCCAAGACGTAAAAAAAATGAAAAGAATTGGCGATTTGTACCAGTTCGGCATTTTTGGAAAGTATATGATGCAACGTGACCATTATTATATTTGCCATACTTTTAATAGAGGGAAAAATTAGTGCCATACTGCTACAAATCGTTCAAACTACGAATAAAATCTTACAATAAGAAAAAAATCTTATACACATTCGCCACCTCCCACAGGTATGGCATTATCACACTTCTATTTATAATCATTCAGGAGTTGTTGAAAAAAAAAAATGTAGGGTATTACAAATCGTTTGGCGAGAAAAAAAAATTCAAAAATTTGCAGATTTTCCGCGGTATGGCGATCATTTGGAATCGTCCGAAAAGTATGGCATGGCGATTTTAGTAAATGGCTGCACGACGATGGTTACCTGTGCAAAAGTGAGCCCGGTACAAATGGTTGAATTGTTTTTTTTAAATCAACGCATTCACGTCGGTGTGGCGGACTGTAAGTCACATCGTAACTGTATGGCATGACACTACCGCCTACATCTTTTTTAAGGGCTATCGGTAAATTCTAAAATTTTTGTTTTACAAATCGTTGGACTTTCGCTATTTATCCGACGAGTGTGACTAACGCCCACGCGACTAGTCCGCCGGTACCAGCGTTCTGACCATCATTTTTCTTTTTGTCATTGCGTACTAAGACCCCTCTAGACCGCCATCCTGTTACAAATGACCCGAAATTTTGTGTCAGTATCTCCCGGCCTAACATGTGCAATGTGTAAATGTGTTGACGTTCCAGCTCTTCTTAATATACCTATACATAACATACTTACATACTTTATTCCAAAGTCGCGGAAATAGATTGATAAATCATACGATTAGCATTTCCTAATTATTTAAAATGTTTATCAATAATCAAAATAAAAGACAAAGGATCTTAAAGTACTTCGAAACAATAAAATCAAAGACAATGATTGCAAAAACAATAGGTCCTTCGATAAATTGATTGTTTATGCTTCTTGGTTAATGTCTTGCAATTTATGGTTATTAAGCTGTGTGTAAATAGCATTATAATCATTTATTAACTGACTATATTTCCGCCCGCGGCTTCGCCCGCGTTTTCAAATTAAAACCCGCATAGTTCCTGTTCCCGTGGGATTTCCGGGATAAAACCTATCCTATGTATTAATCCAAGTTACCCTCTATAAGTGTGCTAAATTTCATTGTAATCAGTTCAGTAGAATTTGCGTGAAAGAGTAACAAACACACACACACACATTCTCACAAACTTTCGCATTTATAATATTATAGTAGGATTTTATAAATCGGAAAGTTAAGGTGAGACGGGAAGGGATATGTGCTCTTATATAGCGGTAATAGTGTTGAAATTGGCTTGGCATTGGATATATCAAAGATGTTGAATAGTATATAAATATTGACTACTTTTGGTAGTGTTAGTGTAGTTAGTAACAATTATTTTTCGCATATACACTACGAAATTTCTTTCTAAGAGTCCACAAAATTTCTTAAAACATGTTTAATTTAACTAGAAATTAGAAAAAAATTACCTTTATCTTGTTTCTGTGGTTCCCGCGTAGACGATCTAGATTTCGAGAGCCTAGTCAGTACAGCTTGCCGCGTTGGTTCAGCCGCTCTTCTACTCTGATGATTGGTCGGTTTAGCGCGCTCCTCTCTCCCCATTGGTGGTTCAGACATGCGCGTGTTCACCACTCGCTCCTTATTGGTCACTCGCACCGAATTCCTGACCAATCCCGGCCCGAATTTCCTCTGCATCTCCGGCGTATTCGGACATCGCGGCGAATTGGCGGGAGCTATCGATTTGAAATCTGGCGAATCGATTCTGCCCCTGGTGATCTGCCGCTTGTACCTAATATCTTGCGATTTATCGAACGACCCGTTGTCCGATTCGTCCGAATAATCTTTGTATTCCTCTGACTGGCCACTCGATCTTCTCGACACCAATCTTGGATCGATGATGTTATTGTTTTTGTTCACTGTATTAAAAGAGCTGGACCGTCTGATTGATAAGCCAAAAGCGGCGTTATTATACGTCGGTTTAGCTTTACTATCGCTCAAAACTCTCTGGTGCTTCTTCTCGCCTTGACTACGAGTTTGATCGATCCTATACTCCTTGGTATCCAAGGCGTTGTTTTTCAATACCGTCTTGAGACAAACTTGAGTTGCGTTGTTGTTATCGACAAACTCTGTGTTTCTGCCGCCGAAAGATCTGTGCCGTGTGTGCGTTTTTCTGTGCGGTGATAGAATAGTGTCCACATCGTACGGTGGACGATTTGATAGTGTTTTGTCATCTGAACTGTTGCTGAGTAAGCCTCTGTCTGAACTTGGACTGTTCATGTTGGAATCTCTTCGCGCTTCCGCGTCGAGAGATCGGGACGCTGAATTGAGGAGGATTCTAGAATTTTCTGGAACTTTCGATGACCCGGTGATGACGTAGTGTCCTGGACTGCGTAGGGGGCTGCTGTCGCTGCCGTTGTCTTTCCTTCGTAAGCGGTAGTTGAGGGAGTTTGATCTGCTAAGCTGGGAGAGCGGCAGACGGGATACAATCGTCTTTTCACTGATGAGGCTGGTGGTAAGTTGTGAGGGGATTGTCGACGCATTGCTGTTTCTAGCTGAATGCAATTTTGCTTGTAGATTTGTGATCGCGTTCTGCGTTTTTAGAAGATACGACTCCGTGTCTTGTGGTGGAATGAGATCCTGGAACAAGGAAATTATAATATTAGTTGCATGAAATATACGCATTTCGAAGTTCACTTCACATTTTATGAAGTTTAATGTCGTGTACATTAAAAAAATGTGTGCGTGTACAAGTGTACACACGTAAGAAGTGAAACTTCTTTATGACCTTATTTTTCAAAAAAATAATTTACTATATGCAACTTTTATTTACAAGATGGCGCGTAACGGAAAAATGTTACAGTAAATTTTTTTCCAACCCCGGTAAAGAAGTTTCACTTCAAAAATTTGTAACACGTTTATTTGTTTGTAAATATAAAAGATGGTAAAAAAATTTGCTGAGACTACAAGTATGAAAAGAAATAATTCTCATTTAATGCGTTTTCTTGAAACAATTACGCCTTTAATTGCATCTCTACTACTCGATATATCAATTACAGTATAAAGTACCTCTTTTCAATTGTAATTATAATAACAATAACATAAAGAAACAATACAATCATTTTATTTCCGACTTATCCTTCGAACTACTTTCACACGCATTCAATCGTATCAATAAAGCTTATCAATGCATTTAGATGACTGATAAGAGCAAGGTCAATCGGTTCCTTTGAAATTGATAAAGTATAAACATAATGGTGTGTTATCAATAAAATAAATAATCATGAGCACAGTAGTTTAAACCATAAACTTGTATGAACTGCTAAAATAATTGTACCTATTTGCGAGGGGTGTAGCTTACAAATGTAGATTGTAGGGGTAGTTTACAAATTCATCAATGTAGGTACTAGCAGTAGCTCCGCCCGCTTTGTCTAAAATTTCTTCTCTTTATTGAAAAAATCACATGAAAATTCGTTGCGTAGTTTCAAATAGGGAATCCAATCCCGCAAACGCGGGATCCCGCTAATGCGGGATCCCGCACCTTTTTTGCGGGATCAAAAATGCGGGATTACTCATGCGGGATCCCGCACGTTCGCGGGATTGAAAAAAAGTAAGAAAAATAGGCTCAGACGATGATCGGAACTATAATCGGACGGAACCGAACGTAATCAATGTCAGTTCCAGTACTCTATGACTGGGGATTCCCCTACGGCGCACGGGTCTTTGCGCGTACTGAATGGGTGGCAGAGTCTAGATCTGCTGTGCGTGTACCCACTCGAGATAATTCAACTGATTTGATATTGACACTTTTTGAATGTGGAGGGAATAGGGGGAAGTATTTGGAAGCTGTTTATACATAAGTGAAGTCAATTCCGCCTACAAGTGTGGAAGCCGAGCGTGATATTTCCGCCTCTGGCTATTTATGCAACAAGATAAGATCAAATCTAAAAGATGAAACGTAAGATACTTTATCATTTCTTCGAAAGTATTTAAAAAAAAAGCTGATTTTAAATGCCTCTAAAACCAATGAATATGTTCTATTTCAAATAAAAATCTAAATATGAAACGTGAAATATTGTGAATATTGTATTGTCTTAAACATCATTATATTTAATTTCTAATATAAGTGATAACTTTGCTTCATGTTGATAAGAATAATCTTAATACTATTATAAAGGCGAAAGTTTGTATGGATGTATGGATGTATGGATGTATGGATGTTTGTTACTCTTTCACGTAAAAACTACTGAACCGATTACAATGAAATTTAGCACACATATAGAGGGTAACTTGGATTAACACATAGGATAGGTTTTATCCCGGAAATCCCACGGGAACGGGAACTATGCGGTTTTTCCTTTGAAAATGCGGGCGAAGCCGCGGGTGGAAATCTAGTTAAAAATATTTGTGTGTATTTTCTTTCTTTAAATTACATGAAACAAAAATAATAATATTAAAATCAATCCCGCAAATCCAGCGGGATCCGCGGGATTGATGAACTTAATCCCGCAGGCTTGCGGGATCGCGATTTTGATGCGGGATTGGATTCTCTAGTTTCAAAGATATAAACATACAAAGACATAAGTAGACGGACAGACAGCGACTTTGTTTTATACCATTATATGTTTAAAGTAATTAAAATAAAATTAATTATGGGTATTAATTAATTTTAGGTACTTTGCAATAATTAATATGTGCTTGTCCTTCACTACAACTAAATACTAATAAACAATATTAAGTTATTATTTTGTAGGCTTTTATATAAAATTATAATAACACTAGCGGTCCGCCCCGGCTTCGCCCGTGGTACATATGAAAAATAGATGTTGGCCGATTCTCAGACTTACCCGATATGCACAGAAAATTTCATGAGAATCGGTCCACCCGTTTCGGAGGAGTATGCAGACTAACATTGTGACACGAGAATTTTATATATAAGATTCTAAACTAGCTTCCGTGTCCAGCGTGTCTTGTATATAATGTAAGTATTTCGTAATAAAAATTAAACTGCTGTCGGTCACGCGTTGTCTTTGATATAAAAAAAAAAAAAAAAAAAAAATAAAATAAAATTTATTAGCAACTTCAAATATAACATTACAATATTGCTCTGCCTTCTGAACTAGGTAATTACCTGTATCTCAGAAGGCAGTGCCTTCCCTTACAAATTCCATATTACATTATATTTGGCAAGTTAACAAAATAAATTTTAGTGACTAATGATGAAAGAATACAAAGTAAATGATTAAGAAAATAAAAGAATATGATTTGGGCCGATGGACATTGTGTGTGTGTGTGTGTGTGTGAGTATGAGTGAGTGTGTGTGCTTGTGTGTACCTATGTTTGCGTGAGTGTGCATGAGTGATTGATTTTGTTGCAAGCATTTATTTAATAGTAATGAAAAGATTTTCAGTTTGTATATAATCAAGATTTTGGAGCCAATTGACAATGTATTTTTTAAAACGATTGGTAGGTAAATTTATAATTTTGTTGATGTCATTAGTCGGGATACTGTTATATAACCGTGGAGCAATGCAATTTAGTTGCCGTTTTACAAAATGAGTCTTGTGAATGATATAAAACAATTATGTAATTTGTGGTGAGAACCTGTTATTTTTTAATAATCTGTATAATAATATGATACAGAGAATAACTCAAGAGTAATGTAAGTAGCTATTGGAAAAAATATATTAAAAATCAGTACCTTTCGTAGTTAGTTTCGTAGCTTATTTGATGGAAAAGCAATGGGTACATTACATATAGTATTATATTATCTGTGGTAAATTTAAATTATAAATAAACAAACAATTTTTTTTAATATTTGGAATGACTCATAAATGGATGGTCATGTTATGTGTAATTTTAGAATTATGTCTCATGCCATCTGCAGTATATAATTCAAACTCAAACATTTATTTATTCAATTAGACTTCTTATAAAAGCACTTTTGAATCGTCATAACATTTTTTAACATTTACCACTGATTCGGATAGCAGTATAGATACTGCTAGCCATAGATCTATGGAGAAGAACCGGCAAGAAACTCCATAGTTGCTCTTTTAAAATCATGTCAATATTACAATTTAATTTTACATAATATTTAACTTATATCTAAACAAAATGGTTTTGTTTGTTTGGCACTGCGTACCTTCATAACAGGAATGTAATCACAGATTTACATATCTTTATTAAAATAACACCGGTTCACATATTATGTTATGAAGTCAGAATCGAAAAAAATATTTGTGGCAAAGTTTATTTTACCCGACTGTCCAAAAAAGGCTTTATGCATGTTTTGCATAATTATTATATTTGAGATGTTCTCATCTTCTTTTTATTCAATCTTAACTCAAATAGATAAATAATCTATCGTTTTGGAAAGTTTCATCGATATCTGTAAGTTTCAATGTAAGTTTCAAACCTACCCAGAGTTACTATAGTATATAATGTACAAAATCCTACTATATAGAAAAGCGAAAGTTTGTGGGTGGGGATGTATGGTATGTATGTTTGTTACTCTTTCACGCAAATACTACTGAACCGATTACAATGAAGTTTGTTAGGTATGTAGGTAGCTACAGAAAACCCGGAACACGGCATAGGCATACTTTATATCCCGGAAATACCACAGGAATGAGAACTATTATCTTTGAAAGCGCGGGCGAAGCCGCGGGCGAAAAACTATAGTAATCGCAGCATCTAGACATTTTAGGTCATACGACCACAAAGAGCAGTTACAAAATAACGTCTTGGACGTGGTTAACCAAGGTTAGAAAGTCTAGTCTCAAATCTGAGATAGGGTTTAGTATTGTGTCTAAATACTTAGTACTTTCGCTTGAACATGGTTAGATTCCTGGACTTTCTAGAAGACTATAATTGCAATATACTTACTACATACAATAAATAAATAATAAATAAATAAATATTATAGGACATTATTACACAAATCGACCTAGTCCCACAGTAAGCTCAATTAAGGCTTGTGTTGTGGGTACTAGGCGACGATAAATATAATATTTAATTAATACATATATAGATAATAACACCCAGACCCAAGAACAAATAATTGAATTCATCACACAAATATAATGGTTTAAGTACCTATCGATGTTTTAAGTTAAAAATAAAATTATTTTCCTATTTAATCAATTAAATTAAGGAAAACACTATAAAATAATATTAAAAAACAATGTATTCTGCGGTAACAAGCGCGACTTTAGTTGAAGATTATGTTTCAGAAAGAGCTCTATATTTGAGAAAAATATTATCGAAATCTGTTTATCCATTCTTACATGTGATTGAGTAACAAACAGCTTTACAAAACGTTGCAATTATTTAAATTACAATAACCTCATGTCCAAATTACTTTTGACTAATGTTACCAATATTACCAAGATAACTCTGTAGTTTTTATGAGTCCAAACACCAAAAAACGCCTTACAAAATTGCATACAAACAACCTATCATATAAAAGTTAAAAATGCCCTCAAGATCGACTATTTTTAACCATTACCCTTTTCGGTAAGGACACATCAAGTCAAGTTCATACATATATGGAGAGTGAATCATGCTTGATTCATTGTTTGTATATGATGTCATACAGCCTCCGTAGATGCATTATAGTACTTAATCTTAACTAGCTTTCCGCCTGCGATGTTAAACCTAAGAAATTTTATAATAAAACCGCATTTCTCTGCTCCTATTGATCTTAGCGTGATGTTATATATGTCGTGGCCATATCGTACATTTGCTCATTTCATGAAATGATTAGCCATTTCACGAAATGGTCGCATTTCGTGAAATGGCCAATTTAGTTTGGCCACATCATGATGTGGCTTGAGCAGATCAATGATAAGAAATCGTTTCACGATATGGCCAAAAAAACGCGCGGTTTTTTCATGAAATGATCAAAATTATTTGATCATATCGTAAAATAATCATTGGTAGAGGCGCTGCAGCCTGCAAGCTCTGTGTTTATGTGATAAGATGGCGGCCGCTGGCGAAAATTTAATTATTCGCAGTTAAAAACTTTATAATTCGTTTAATAACAATATGAAGAAAGTCATAGCAAATAATTTACGACGAAGAGGTTCGAGTACTATGGAAAAAGTGGATATCTTATATCATGAAATGAGCAAATCTACGATATGGCCACGACATATACCTTCCTCGATAAACAGACTATCTAACAGTGAAATAATTTTTCAAATCCGACCCGCGGTTCCTGAGATTAGTGCGTTAAATCAAACCAACAAACAAACTCTTCAGCTTTATAATATTAGTAGGTATAGATTTTTCTCGACAACCACACTATCTGTTGGTGAAAACAGAATAAAAGTAGTCGTTTTTGAGTGAATCCCGAACAGACAGAACACATCACACATACACATCCTCACAAACTTTCGCATATTTTATAGTATAATAGGATTCTTAGTAGGTACAAGTTTTTATAACTAAAGTTCACTTTATGAAGTCCAAAAAGTATCTACATAAAGCTCTCATTATAATACTATGCCAAGCTTATATGCCATTTCAAATCATAATCTACACGCACATCAAAATCTAATCAAAGAGATTTAATGCTTTCTGCGTGAAAGTGCAACATACATAAACATTCAAATACGTAACACATCATAATCTATAATAATAAAATTCTCGTGACAGTGTTCGTAAGTTTGTAACTAAATTCCTTCGAACGGCTAGACCGATTTTTATGAAATTAACACGCATATTAGGTAGGTCTCAAAATATGCTATTTTTATACCTCTAATAAGGTTAGACGAAATTACCAGATCGACTAATAAATATAAAATCATAAATATAAAACTTGTAATAAAACATAGTTATGTTTATTTAAACACTCGTATTACAAAAACCACAAATCATAGACGAATATAGAATTTTGTTTATGGCATTCATAAAGTTATAGTAGCAATGATAGACTATAAAAAGTTTTAACGTTCTTTTGAATTAATTAACAGATAATAAATTTTATTATTTTTTTTATTTTGATAGATTTTCTTTAAGTATTTAGATCTAAACAACACGTGGTAATAAGTAATAACATTGAAGTGTTAGTGATTTTAAAATAACTGTTAACAGTTAAAGGTTTATTGTTGTTTTTATTTTATATCTTATAACTAGCTGCGCTCCGCGGTTTCACCCGCGTGACTCCGCTCCTGTTGGTCTTAGCGCAGCATGATTAAGTCCAAATAAAATATATTAATTTGTAGATATAGTTACTTTTCATTTTTCTCTTTACTAGATTAAATCATCTCTCTTTGAAACGTGCTTAACTATTTAAAATCACCCAACACCTAACCATAAACAACCTGTAACTTGCATGACGTCACAACCCCACCATCCAAACTGCGCACCCCAAAACCATCGCCGTGTAGTGTTACAGGTGTGGTGTATGGGATAAGAGAAAGCGTAACGCGATACATCCTGCCGCCATAAAGCGACACTGTTTAGACGTACACTTCTCAACTTGTGTATATACAAATTATGTATGCTCAAAACTTAGCAACTGGTGCACTTCTCAAATGGTACACTTCGCAACTGGTGCACTTCGCAAATGGAGCACTTTTTAAGATGAGTGGAGATATGGAAAAATTGTCAAAAAATGAACAAATCTTTGGTTTTGCGTAGATAATTTTCTTAAAAATACAATATTGTAGGTACTTTTTTTATGAATGCCACTTTACATTTCATACCCAGGCTGTCAATTAGGAGATATGATTATTTTAAATATTATGCAAAGTGGAAAGTAGGTTATCAACACAATTACATACATTATTATACATGTAATTAAATCAATATTATAATTTATGTGAGTACTGGGTTCGTTGACGTCCAAAAAGTTTCAATTAGCTTAATTATTTAAATTAAGTGCAGTAATTATATAATTGTATGTATATTTTACCTCTTTATTTTACAAGACATGTCATACAATGTCAAACTGACATTTCACGCATAAGTTATGTCTTATGTAGCTTACGAAACGTCATTTATTTTATTATTTTTTTGTCATTTATATATATTTATCAATTCATTATAATAATTTATTACAATTTACACACAACGTACAAGTAGATACCTAATTAAAATATAGCTACGTAACCATATACGTATGTATTTTTCCTATAATTTCATAGATTTTTATATCATCGCATTATAAAAACAAACATTATAGTGTTTCAAATGATATAACGCTAAATAATTAAATAGAAACTATAAATTAATCCATCAAACGCAAAACCGCAAACCACATCTGTTGCACACCTGTCCCGCTCGCACTATTGCTATCTCTGTCTGTATCAAGTTCCCCGCCATATGCAGTTCGTTGCCTCAATTGTTATTACATGAACTAATAAAGCTATTACGTATCAGACATATGGACACATTGACTTATTAAATAACAATTTATGTTAATTGCTAGTTACAATTAAAAGTACAGTTAGAACAAGCATGTGATCACATATTTCATGTAATGAAATGACTAATGAGTGTCCTTTGATCTTTACTCGATTGTCTTCTTAAAATTCCAAATTAGAATATTGCACGCCTCATAAGCGAAGCGTTGAGGTGGGTACTACTGTCACTTCGCGCAAAACATCTGATTTTTCAAACTTAAAATGTCTTTATGTATCATACATTGCACTTGTAAGATAATACATACACACACATATTAAGAAAAAACACTATTTTTAACGTTCATGATATTTTTGATGTCATTTTTGTTATTTAAACTAGTTAAAAAACAGTTTAAAAAAGTTCTGTCTTGGACGTCCGTGTGTCTGTATGTGCGGATCCTTTTTCTTGTTAACACGATAGCGACCGAAATACTTTACTAATCGAGTCTTTTTTTTTCTCTTACGCTTGAGTATGCTCAGGAATAGAACCCTTTCATTTTTCAGGGTCTGATTCGATGTGGTTTAATTGTTATTAAATAAACAAAAATAATAATTAATATTTATTAAAAAAAAAATTATGAGGCGTGCACTTTTGGATTTTCCAAATTATTTTCAAATCTGGCCGCGAAACCACAATTCGCGGGAAAGAAAAAAAAATACACTTGACACTGGCAATCTCGGAGCAATTAACAAGCCTGGAGAAGTAACAATTAATTGAACGTTTCTTATATAGTGGCTCTCTTTTATTCAATACCCTAATTAATGCGATAGAAAGAGACAACACACTGTTATCGGCTTGGCATTCAAATCCACATGTAGCCACTTTTTGTTCTAAAAAGGTAGTGCTTGCCACTTTATCGAATACTAAAATATCGATAAATAAAAAAATTAAGTTATAAAATTGCTTGAAGGTAATTTAAGATTCTTTTAATTTTGAATTATGGATAGGTAATTCCAAATTTTAAGATTCGTTTAATTTCGAATTATTCATTTACGATGCGTATTGCATTGTATGGTAGTGGTATTTATAAAAAAATATTATTAGGTATTTCGGTTTAGGTTGTTTTTTATGGTTTCGTAAAAAGGTACGTATTTTTTCCTGTTTTCATAGATTCATTCATAGAATTATACGGAACCCTTCGTGCGCGAATCTGACTTCCACGGTTGATCTTTTTACAAATCAATAATCGTATCCTACTAATATTATAAAAGCAAAAATATATAAGAATGGACATTTGATATTCTTTCACGTAAAAACTACTGAATGAGTTTTTATGGAACTTTACAATTATACATATTATATATTATAGATTAAACATCAGAATAACATATAGGCTACAATTTACCGCGGGAAAATAACTCATTCCCACAGGCAAAAATTGGTAAAAGTTTAAAATAAATTGCTTCAAATAAAACAAATAAAATTTAAATTTTTTTTTACAACATTTTATTTCGATACTTAATTAACAAATTACAATATTTATTATTTAAAATAGATGCCACTTGTGGCACAGCATCTCTGCAAAGCACTTTACGTTTCTTCCCGTCTGATTCGAAATGATTTGAACAAGGCCGAGAATGTTTTGAAGGCTTCCAATTTTCCCTGTGCTATAGCTTTAACCCAAACATCTTTTAATTTTTCTCAAGCCAGAAACCTGCAAATAACAATAAAATCCATACTTAAATACCTTTTTTTTTCTCCTAACCTAAAGCAGTCATTATCAATGAAGTACTTCGTACCTACTCAAGTATCGATAATTGCACAACACTATGGAAGTTATATTTTGCATTTTTTCTAAAAACTTAGCTGATCATGATTTCATTTCAATGATTAAGGTTAGATAAAACATAGATGATTATGAAAATAACGTAAATTAGCTTATCTTATATATAAAAATGAATCGCAAAATGTGTTGGTAAGCGCATAACTCGAGAACGGCTGAACCGATTTCGATAATTCTTTTTTTATTATATTCCTTGAAGTACGAGGATGGTTTTTATGTAGAGAAAACGTAAATATTATGTACCACGGGCGAAGCCGGGGTGGACCGCTAGTTTATAATATAATTAACAAAAAAATTGATCAAAACACTAACCTGTGAAAAGACAAATTCCAATCTTCATCCGATTTCCCAGTACTACGGCTTTTACAGCCGTGAACAACACAAGCCATGTAATCTTTAGTAAATTATCTTTTCAGAAAATAACATAAGAAACTAGAAAACACGTTTTTCACTTCAAAAACAATAATTAAAATCACCATGCGTTAGTGACCAGACTGGTCACTAAAACAAATTTCAATGACTACATGTCATTTCAAACTGTCGAACTGACATATATCTGTCCTCTTTTTTCGCATGACATTTTGCCATAAGCCCAAAAGGCCAAACTAGTGCTTTATTGTTCAATTAATTGTTACTTCTCCAGGCTTGATAATTGCTCCGAGCTGGCAATAGTCAATCTTTTTGGTATGAAGAAAAAAAACACTATTCGCGCCAAGAAATAAAAAAAAGCAAATCCGCTCCCACCACAGAGTATAGACCACAGACTACCGTCACGGTTGGGCGGCACGACAGGTGCACGCACTGTTAGCCACTTGCACGTCTTTTGTCTTTGGTTAACTACCAGTGCATTGTTATGTAGTCTTTAAAAATAGAAGAAATGAATGGCTGGCATTAAATTTCCCTCTTTATTACATGTATAATATACATTTTACTACGTTTCTTTCAATAATATGTAAACAATATTTTATATAGTGACAAAGGGGCGTATGACTAATTAAATATACAGTTTATATTATGTTTATCTGTTTTAGTTGTATCAAAATAAACATTGTTTATAAACAGTATAGTATAATTTCGATAGCCTACATCATAGAATTGATATTTAGTGTTGAGCGATAAAGCCTTCTAGTTGTGCAAATAGGTAATGTTATTGTTTATACGAGATAGAGCGAACTGTTTTTTATGTAAACATAAAAAAAAAACTGTTTTTTTTAACTTTAATACGCGATATTCTTTACGTCTAACTGACCTTTGTCCATAGGCCCATAGCTTTCCATACACATATAATTATGCAGATTTATATGTCTTATAAATGCACTATAAAGTTGTTTTTCGTACACTTAACGACTATCTGGAACCAAGAAAGCGTAGCTTATAGTGCGCTTTCGAAAATTAATGTCTATTTGCAAAGTCATGCAATTTATCCATACTGGTTGGGTTTTGTGAGCAATATGGTTATAATAGCAGTTATTGAAGTTTCAATTCAATAACTACACTATTTTATCTTTCACAAACAACACAACAATTAATATCAAAGTTCAATCACATCATTCCCCATCTAGCCGTTCTCTAGGTCACTAGTATATAAAAACGGTATAAAACAAAAACCGTAAAAATTTATTTAAAAAGCTATTTATATATGGATGTGGGAGTTATCCATTGTTCTAACATCACCGTAAATGCTATAAAAAAAATCCCACGGCCTTGAACTACAACTTTTAGCTAAATATGGGATCGATCGTTTTGGCTATGAAATGGCCAAATCTTCTAAATATATAAAACTCAAAGGTGATTGACTGGCATAATGATCTATCAACGCACAGCTCAAACCACTGAACGTATCTGGCTGAAATTTTTCATGCAGGGGCTTTATAATTCTATTATCTACCTATGGGGCCGTATAATGAACCATGGCTGTTATTGCGTTCATAATATGATTTTGCCAGTCAGTTCAATTCACGGCGTAAACTGTCTGGAAATAAGAGGAGGATACGGCCCCAGGTAGATATATACGGCCTCTGTATGGCAAATTTCAGCCCGATCCGTTCAGTGGTTTTGGCTGTGATTTGATACAAATATCATTATGCCATACGGCCCCAGATATATTATGAACGTAGGCATCCGCTAAGAAAGAATTTTGATCAATTCTACCTTCAAGGGATTAAAATAAATAAAACTATACCCAATTTATAATAATATACTCCTGAACGCGAGCGAAGCCGCGCGCAAAAGCTAGTTCTAATATAAATTTTATATGAATAAAGTTTTGTGTTATTTGCAAAAAGTTATCAATCTACCTACATGTTCTTTTGTTATAGAAACTATCAGTTTGAAGTTTGAACGCTCATTACGTTTACACTTTACATTTAAAAAACTCAAGAACGGCTAAACAGATTTTGATAATTTTACATTTACTTAATAGTTAATTAACATCTCCTGGATTAGTGCGATAATTAAAAAGATCCATATACAAAACGCTGATCATATTTTTTAATATTTTATCTTGCATTTTAAGTTTTAACATTGCTGATGATATAGCTAATCCAGAATTTATCTAAAAATCTTTTATCCTTAAAACCCATTTTAAGCCCGGTTTTACCGACATACTGCATACTTGATCCTTCCAATCAATACACGACGGTTGGATCGTTTCCAAGCTAGGCTTTCCAGCTGAAAGCACTTTCTGTAAAACTAATGACCATGTTATATTGCCAATTTTGTAATAAATACTCTGTAGTTTTTCAACGGTCATATAATATACTAGCTGTTCCCCGCGGTTTCACCCGCATTGCTCCGCTCCTGTTGGTCTTAGCGTGACGATATATAGCCTATAGCCTTCCTCGATAAATGGGCTATCTACAACCGAAAAAATTTTTAGTTCCCGAGATTAGCGCGTTCAAACAAACAAACTCTTCAGCTTTA
>CAJQZN010034515.1:0-14872 GCA_907164685.1 Colias eurytheme | reverse complement strand
AAATCATACGGTAATCAGATTTACACCCACAAAAAATGTCGTATGTCCTATTATAGGTAACGGAGGAGCTTCCTACGATTTACAAACTTTCATAAATCGATACCTACAACAATAAAATTGATTTTAATCGACTTTACTGATTCTTATAGCAATGATTATTATTTTGTAATTATACCTCTCCGTCCATTAACGACTAAGTTCTCTACACTCGTACGATTTTATCTGATTACCAAAATAATTCAATAAAAATAAGCTCAACTAAGCGCATGGGATCGATTGGAGGGTATCTATAATCTACACGCCGGTTCGGAACTCATCTACCGAGCAGACCCGGCAAGATTCTCGGCAGTTTTGAAGACATCGTGGCAAACAATTAAAAAATGCAAAGCATATAAAAACAGATACGAAACGCGTGGAATATTTAATTCCTTACTTTTGTATAAAAAAATGTTAATTCGTAATCAATATACAAAAAAAAATGTACATAAAATTTGTTCACAATGGAACCATGTAGGGTATTAAGGTGAAGGTTACCCAAATATAATACATAAATCGTATTATTAAAATGTAATGAAAAAGTTAATAAGTAATACAGTTCAAGAGTGTACATTAAAACAATGTTATAACTTATCAATTATCAAACATATTAATCATTTCTATCAAGTATACAAATTTTGATTTTTTTTTTCTTTTTCGATTATTGTCGATAGATTTTGTTTTCGATTTGATTCTCCAATATTTTTCGTAATATTTATATGTATCTGTATCTCTTTATATATGTTTATATTTTCATCTCATCTCCAATTTTAGGTTCGGAATCTCAGGATGCATGATTGTTGCTAGTAAATACTTTAATTACCGTTTTTGCTTCACTTTGTGTGAAGTTGGTGAAATTGCATCTGACGATTGTATAGGAGACCTATGAATTATATTCAATTGTAGCAAGCATGTGTTCTCAATATCTAACCAATGATATTTTATGTATAGATACGTTATATACTCATAATATATCCAAAAAAAATGCTTCTTATGCAGTGTCAGGCACACACAAATACAAGTATCATTTTACTTAATTTATTACATTCACAGACTGTATAAGAGAGATGGCTCTAATAAAATGATATAAACAAAAAAGACAAAGATAGTTTGTCACTTCCGCGCAGGTGTAAGCAAAAGTCATAAGAATTCACCAATTAAATATAAATAAACAAATAGTTGCCATGGTAATTGGCATAGACTAACGACACAGAAGGTTCAATGTTATAGATGTTACGTTTCCTGCACAAGTAAACAAATGTGACAATTTCATTTACTATTTAATTATTATTATGATGTTGTATTAAAATTTAAAATGAAAAAACTTTTTTGGAGATATAACTGTATTAAGTATTTATTACTAGCTGTGGTGTTCGTTTTCGGTCATCATCATTTCACCCGATAAACACCCACTGCTAAGCATAGTCCTCCTTATAGAATTCCATAAGGACCGATTTTACGCTATTCGTTTCAAGGCAGTTCCCGAAACCCGTACAAGTTCATCACTCCAACTTGTAGGATATAATAATAGTGGTGCCTACATGAAAAAAAAGGTTGAAATAAAAGAAAAAAAGGCTCATACTTCAAGCCTTTTTTATCTAAAACACAAATAAAATTTATGTTCAATAGCTATTTACAGAAAAGCAAATAGCATTTTTTGTCAGTAGCGATAATCTTTTCTTTAATGTATACGTATATTCAACATCATTTTTGCAAAAAAAAAAACATTTTTGCCATCACGATTTCTTTGTATATAATAAATAGATATATTTGTTAATAACATGCACTGTGTGGATTTAAATATAAAAATAATCAAGTATTTACCCAAATCGAAATTAATAAAATAACCGTTCTATTTTCAATAATCGTATCTACATGATAATCTTTGAACACAGTGTACGCTAGCTTTGTCACACTAGTGATTGAAGCAATGTTTTATCCCTTTCATTATTTCTATACAAGTGTCAAGCATGTGTCATTCATAAAGAATTGTAAATTGTTATTTTTACTCATAAACTGTAATAATTTAATATATTTTCCTGTGATATGATATTCCTTTATCTTTCTTTATTTTTTTGCACGAATACGTGCACTTTCTGAACACACAGGAAGGCATTTTCGGGAACTTTAATGTACCTATCGGCACATGCGCTCACTGGGACCGGTGACAATCTGACTGATTGCATTGGTCCCAAATAGGACCAATTCACGGAAGCATTTTTGGTGCGTTGATGACGTATCTACATCTTGTTTCTATATATAATATCATTGTATCTAACAATAACATTTTATATTATATTATTTGCATATATGTAGTATAATAGTTTGTGAGTTAATGATCACACAAATTAGGACTTTGACTTATTTTTTTTTAAACCATTAAAATAATCGACAGTATACCACTAAAATACTCACAACCTTCCAGTTTTCGGATAACTATATTAATATGTGTCGAGTATGGGGAAAACACATTAGAATTATAAAAAATTATAATACATAGGATTTGTTTATCCTAGCATTTTTTTTTTATCGAACATTTATGTATTGAGACTCGTCGGTTAGCTTATAGTTTTAGTATGTCCAATATAAATCAGTAAAGGTCTTGTAACAAGTACGATATATTTTGACAAATTGCTCATAAAATCTTTTATAAATTTCCTAATAACTTTGTATTAATTCACAATCAAATGAAAATTTTAACCACGCTGTCTTTATAAGGTAAATTGTAAAGTCACGTCAATTCTAATCATTTACAAAACTCCAAAGCGTCCTAAGAACTTTATCTACGAAGTCATGTGCCTCCAACTTCTGCACCTAATTCTAAACAACCCAAAACCATACAAAAATGCCCTAAAAAGCCAATAAAATCCGCCAATCACCATCCAGCACCTAAAAAAACCCCTTTTTTTCACAAATACTCACTTGCAAGCGTCCAATATCTGTTTGGCCGTCATGCTGATGTTGAACGTGACCGGCTTGAGCGGGTCCGTCTTTAGCGGCTCCAGCTTCACTACCGCTTGTCGCCCGCCGAGCACCGTGTCGCTGTTTCCTGATTCTGTTGGACGAAATTGAACTTTAACCATTTGAAGTTATGGGTTAGTTTAATTAAAGGGGAAGGATCGAATCCTAAAATGTTTTTTTTGGCCATTAAATTTGCTTCACATTTTTTGGGTTTATATATATCGTTTTCATTTTGGCTGACTACATATTCAAGAAAGATATTCCATGGTATAAATTAATAAATAATAACTAGGTCAAATGATCTTACATTATCAGATAAATCATTTAAATTAATGTAACAGAATCAGCGACATTGATGATAGTGAAGTCTTGTTAATATTGTTCAAAATTTTAACTGTTATATTATAGAAATTTAATGTTTATAAATACCCACTTTGTATGAAGGAAATATTAAAATTAAATTATATTTTTTCAAATACGTAAGTACTTGTATATTGTTCTTGATAACGTATTACTTTCACATGTTTTCGCGATGCAGGTATAAAATCTTTTAACTTACACAAATCATAAATCTTAGACACCAAATATATTCACAATTGTGCATAAAAAAATGCTACACATATACATATTGTAATATATGCAAAAATTAACTCTGTACGTATAAGTACTTCCTATTCCTATCATAATAATAACTTTACATGATGTCATAGACCTCACTACTTAGCCACTCTTTCAAAAACATTCTTCAAACCGTTACATTTACATTGTACCCATAAAATTATTTTAAAGAGAGAAATAGTACACCGCGCTTGCATGTTACATTACGTTATCTACACACGCCAATTACATCGTAGGGAAACTGAACGGGCGTGTTAATCGCAACTCGCATCCGAGTGTCGCGATGTTAAAGAAACTCGTGTTTCGTTCAATCTGCATCGCGATAAACAGACCGAATCGCCTGCAATATGAGGGTTCACACGCACTTTTAACACGCAATTTATATAAATTATATTTAACTATTACCGACCGCGGCTTCGCCCGCTTTGTCTAAAACCTTATATGCTAACACCTTCCTCGAGAATATCATTTTAACCTCCTGAGACCCTCGGTGTCACCTATGATACTCGGGAAAATAATTTTTTTGCAACGCCATTTGTCGCGGTTTGTTTGAATCATTATCAAAATCACTTGAAACAGTTATTAGGCTATGCTACTAGGTGGCTACGGCTCGTTTTGGTTGATCTGGGTCTTGCCTATCATAATTTGAAATTGAAGGTACGCAGAAAAACCGAAATGGCGAATTTGAGCAGAAGTAAGTATTATTTTATATTGTTTTTGCGCGTGTTTTTTGTTGTAACTATTTAGAATCGTCATTACACTAAACGTTCACGAAGTTATACTGTATAGATTATGCAATTAAATACATTATTTTGGCACATTTCTTTCGGTATCATAGGTGATACTTTGGGCACTCGCGTCTAAAAATCGTATCATTTTCAGGGTTGCGGGATGGTGAAATTATTCAGAATTTAATGAATTTAGATGAATCAGAGTGTGAAGATATAGATGAAGAAGACGAGGAAGATCTAAATTTAGAGCAAGAAGATATCTCCGAGGAAGTAGTACCTCGGCCTTTAGACGAAAGTGATTGGGATTCTTCTGACGATGAGCCGCTTTTTTCAATTGCACGTGCTAATGCTACGAGAAGGTCAAGAAACCGTCCTTTGAGATGGGATCATACCCCAATACAAATACCCCATGCGAGGCAGAACTGGTAAATGGACTGTACGAGCCATTTATCATTTCTTTGACTTTTCCGCTGCTGCTGCATGGATTCAATACCGAGAAGATGCGACCAAGTTTGGATTGCCACGGAAACGAATTAAGCAGTATTTAGAGTTCAAAATGGACCTAGCCAACCATTTAATCTACGGAAGTCAAACTCCCGCTCCAGAGTCATGTCCAAGTCCTTCGCTGCGACGCATCTCCCGTAATAGCCCTCGAAGTGGTACCAGTAGTCCTGGAGTATGCTCAGAGCCAGAAGAGGATATTGTAGCACTACCTTCAAACCGGAAGCGTAGGCTTGTGCAGCCTCTTCCCCATGAAGCTAAAAGTTTAAAAGAAGCTCAACACTTACCAATATGCGTGAAGGGCAATCAAAATAATCGGTCTAAATATAGACTCGATAAATGCAGCCAATTAACATTCGTAAAATGTTCTACTTGTAACATTTTCTTATGTTTCAATGTAAACCGCAATTGTTTTCTTGAATTTCATACCAAACATGATTAATTTTTAAGGTTCGTTGATTAATGTTTAAGGTTGATTAAAAGTCTGATTAAAAAAACATTCAATAAATTTTAATGCCTTTTAATACTATTATGATCCCATAGTATCACCTGTGATACCCCCTATTCTGGGGTTTGTGGGAGGAGGGGATTTTTTAAAATATTTTTCCCGTTGTCTCTACATCAATATCAACCACTATTCCAAAAATCACGAAGATCCTATAACTTTTGGGGTCCTGGGTCTCAGGAGGATATATCTATTAAAAATACCACATCAAAATCCGTTGCGTAGTTTTATAGAAAACGCACAGACAGCGGGAAGTGACTTTGTTTTATAATAGGTATGTAGTTTACACACCTGAATATGGACGTAAAATTTTAATTTTTATGAGCAGCAAATACTCACTTTTAATTTTCATGTCAAACGAATTATGATATAACGTCAACATTGTATCAAATACACGATTTTGTCACTGTATAATTTTTAATTAAAACTCAACAATGTATATAAAAACTCCGCGAATACTATCTAAACAAACGGCATGATAATAATTACAAAACCGTATCGAACAATTCCCGATGTTACAACATTTCTAATAATTTTATCATTTAACCTATTTTACGCGATATCACTATGATTACATAACGTATACTATTTCAATCGGTACAGAACTTCAGAGCTACTTATAACAAAAGGAAATCGTATCCCAATTGTGTTAAAATGTCTGTGTTCGTGACTTCACTTTGTGTGTGTTCAATCACTTTACTAGAGCCATACTAGAGCATATAATATTACATATTTGGGAAATACTTTACGTTAGATATTGTAACTTGTAAGTATTGCACTTTTAAAATACAAGAAAAAATCGCACACGTGTATAATTATTTAAGTTTATTTGCTAGTCTAAATAACTATGTTAATGTTTGTTTTTCAAATTAATAGTCAAATTTAAAATAATTTTAATAAATTAAGTGAAATAATAAATACGAGAATAAATGTATATGAATTTATAAAATTATCTGATCTAGACTTTTATCAATTTATTTTGGCCCATATATCGTAAAAAATAATTGTGTTAAAAACATACTACATACCATATATTTAGTATATTAAAAGCGCACACGATAAACTATAAACACGTGTAGCTTTGAATACAAAATGCAACATTCAAAACATAAACAATGTATCTAAATGCAAATGAGGAACAAATACTTTGCCTATAGTTTAATTAATATGAATGATTTGTGAATGGATTTATATTGTAAATGTAAATAACACAATAAATTTATATGCAAAATTAAATAAACATATTCAATTTCAATAAATAATTGATATTTGAATTTCAGTTTGATAAATTGTAAGGCTCTCTTAATTTGACCTGATTTTGAGATATCGCATTCGATACTGCGCTGATTTTATTTATAAATAATGAAACAACTAATTCCTATTTTCCAATTGAATATATCATTCATTTAATTTAAAATTATTAAATATGATAATTCTGCTGTAACACATTGTTCTTAATATTATTACACTGGCTCTTATAAATCAAATAAAAATATATTTTATAATACAAAGTCTTGTTATTCTGTCTCTTATTTGGCTTTGCCCCGATTCAACATTACCAAGAACGGATAACAGAAAATGGCTCTAACTTATATGGCTTTCAAATGGGGTCACATAGATATTGTAGCAAATGCTTTATGGTATGTAAGCGGTAACGGTATTGCATATTTTGTTTAAGTGCAATAGAGTACGCGTGTTTTAACAACTTGTCATATATTTTTAATAATCTGTATAAGTATATGAAAATTAGGATATTGTTAAGTAATTGTACATAATACCGAAAAACATCGTGCATTCTTGTTCAAATTCCATTTCAAAATATTTATAAGGTTTAATAGCTGTTTAAACTATTACATATTATTTAATTAATTATTATTTTTATAAAATAATAAGCGTAAGAAAATTTACGATAGTTCGTTTAAACAAAATCACCTTTTTAAATTAATTAGGGTCTAAAGTAAATGGAACCATATTAAGTTTGATCACTTGTGAATTTTACTACAGACTGATATAATATTATGTTCTATTTCGAAAATCAGGGAAATTATAGTGTAAAACTAAATTTTTGGAAAAACCCTTCCTTCTACAATCACGTCGATTATACATAAATGAATTTCCTTCCCGTTAAATAAAATTATGTTTTGATTGATACCTAAACGCAAACAATTTGAACCGGATAAATAAACAATATGTATTGGTATGAAATAAATCGATATTTGCCAGGAAGGGTGGAACTTATTCTAATTATTGTTTGATTAGATTGATTGCAGTTTAAACTTGATACGGTCATTGAAATTATAAAAGAACCTATTTGAAAATAACATTTAAGTATCTCAATAATACTTTTAGATCTACACTACAATCTTTGTATATTTTAATCTCAATGTATATCTATTCAAAAATTGTTTACAGCTCTGTAAGAGATGTAAATACATTTTTCATGTACTTACAAAAATATTTTTCTGCACCGCGACCGTATCTATCCATGGTATTACTTACACTGTAACTCAAGAACGGCTAAACCGATTTGGTTAAAAGTTTAACACCAGAAGACAGATATAGGATAGTTTTTATCCACAAAATTTTTGAAGTGAAAACTTCTTTAGCGGCGTTGGGTATAAAATCTTAAACTCGCGTCAGGACACGTGACCTGATCGAAAAAGCGTTAGACGGATACCATTCCAAAATATCAAACATGCTCAACGTTAATAATCAAGTTTTCACTTCTGCCGGCACTCCCGGAGTGCAACCCGTCTTTTTTTTTAAATACATTACATCCGGCGAACAGCTAGTTATTTATACTTATATTAAAAAAAAATAATATATTACTCACTCATAGCGGGCTCCTTCTTTATATCGGGTTGTGTATCTGAGAACTTCTTAAGTAAATCTTCAGCCAGCGACTCCGCGTTGTCGCTACCGCTCGTCGCGGTGGTATCGCTTTTCGCTACCTGGCAACATTAGAAAAAAACAAATTAAAATCCACGTTCCAAATTCAAATTTGACATTTCAAAAAGAAAAACTATCTTGAAAAAGAAATTGTCTTCGTTCGAAATTCAAATTCACATAGACGATGACTATAATAAAATTGCCATGTTAAAAAAAAACACAAATTTGTTCAAGATAGTTTAGCAAATAACGTTCTTAAATTTAGGGACCTAAAAACCTGCCGCCGTCTTAATACTAAAGGGGGGGAAGGATAAGGATTTTCTCTTAATTTAGATACAAACCGCTCGCGATCTCGCTGCTTGAGACAATCTGTATTGCTGTAGAAGCTGTTGCATCATCGCCTGAAACAATATAATATTATAGTTACCATATTTCAAGTACAATAACAGATAAATAACAAACATAATATTATCTAATATTTTAGCGTACAAATCCATAAAGTATATAAATGTCATTGAAACGAATAAAATTATACTCAAACGTAATCACATAAAACACAACGCTATATAAATAAGCCACTAATTGACTTACAACGTAATACAACTTTCCCAAAGGAACGCGGGTCAAGAGGGTCTGAGTTTGTCGATAATTTGTTTCTTATGAGCGAGTGAGAGGATCAATTTCACTAATTGAATGGGCATCTTGTTACCGATGCTATATTCATGTATAAAATCGATACATATGAAATTTGGTACGATATTGTATGGAACAAAAATATGTATTATAATAAGTGCATGTATTTTTAAATTAAGACTTTATTAAAAGATTACTAAATCGCCTGGCGTCTATTGCCCTGTTGACGTAAGTATACAAAACAGAATTATCAAAATATTATACAACGTTACAATCTATTGATAATGAAGTTATAATATCTCCAGAAAATTTTCTATTGCTACAAAATAAGATTCCCTTAATTTTTTCAAAACCGTTCCAGCAGTACATCTCTACAAAAAAAATCACAAAAAATCCAAAAAATTTCACAAAAAAATTAAAAAAAAATCACAAAGTTATACTTGTTGGTGCGGCGACAAGTTATGCGAGTTCCTCTGCAAGTGTTGCAAGGTCTGCAATTGGTTCGGAGTCAGTGGGATCGGTTCCTCTTGCGTAGTACTGCTACTTATACTCCCGCTTCGTTTCCCCGGGTAAGGGGGTGGCGCGGATTTGGGCGCCCGGGATGACATTTCCGCAGATATGGGTAAGTTCCACGCTTCTTCGATAGATGGCAGTGGACGACGTCTACGAATAAGATTAATGTATGGTAAATATGTAATTGAGTATATGGAACCTAAAAATACATGAGGCATTTTAAGATTCATTAGAAATTTAGGCGGAATAATATTATTATAAAAATTAATAAGGGTATTTTGAGTAAAGGCGATTACGAAGCGAGGAGGTGGACTAAGAAGCCGACTTGTGAGATTGAAACTATAAAATACATGAGGGATTCACTCACACTTACAGAAATTCACAGATTATATATTATTATAACAATTAATAGGGGTATTTTGATGTATTTTTTGAGTAAAGACGACTACAAAGAGAGGAGGTGGCTTATGAAGCCGACTTGTGCGATTGGAATGATAAAATACATAAATATGTATGTAATAAAGTACACGGAACATTCAAATATATGAAGGCCTAATTAGAGGATTGTGTGGGTAGGTATAATATAATTGAGTAGGTACTTTGATGCCCTTTTCAGTAAAGGCGATTACGATATGGGGGAAAATAATTGAATAGCTTTTTCCTTATTATTATCTAATATTAGATATTATAAGCTTGTTCATTGTGTAGACGGAAACATCGATGAAAATATTTTTCTGTATTCAATATTTTTTTTACAAATATCTATACTTGATCAAATCAAGCTAAAGCAAATAGACTGCATGTTAAATGACGTTAATATTATGTAAAAACATGTGTACTATACTATTGTATAATAATGTTAACATATAGTTCAGTGCCACATTATGTAGATTACAAATCAACTTACTAGTTTACTAAGAATGTTTGTATGTGCCATATAAAGAAATATCAACAAAGTATTTTCTTTAGAGAATTCCATATTAAAAGGAAGTCTATGTAAAAACATACATTGCATAAATAATTAAATAGTATACGCAAGATTTATTAATTATCATTTGCAATTGTACTCAGCTTGTGTAACAAATGATATAAAAAGAAATCTATTAACTACCTTGTAAGCTCCAATAAACAGTAAAAAGAATTTAATGTCAATTTAATATTGAAATTTTACAAATCACATTGCGAATATCGTCCATGCAAAATGTAGATTAAAAGATATTCGCTTTCATATCATAAAATGTCATAAAAATGAACTAAATAAAAAATAATAGTTCATTTTTATGACAAATTCCCCTAAAAAGTTTCAGACTTGTAGAGTAATTGATAAATAGTTTTCAATATTTGTTGTAAACAATAATATTTGAAACTACTCTATATCTTCTCAGTTCTATATTTTAAGTAAATACTGTACAAAGTTTCTGCAATTTGAAAAAAATTTGGAAAATCCAAAAGTGCACGCCTCATAATTTTTTTTTAATAAATATTTATTAATTATTATTTTTGTTTATTTAATAACAATTAAACCACATCGAATCAGACCCTGAAAAATGAAAGGGTTCTATTCCTGAGCATACTCAAGCGTAAGAGAAAAAAAAAAGACTCGATTAGTAAAGTATTTAGGTCGCTATCGTGTTAACAAGAAAAAGGATCCGCACATACAGACACACGGACGTCCAAGACAGAACTTTTTTAAACTGTTTTTTAACTAGTTACAATAACAAAAATGACATCAAAAATATCATGAACGTTAAAAATAGTGTTTTTTCTTAATATGTGTGTGTATGTATTATCTTACAAGTGCAATGTATGATACATAAAGACATTTTAAGTTTGAAAAATCAGATGTTTTGCGCGAAGTGACAGTAGTACCCACCTCAACGCTTCGCTTATGAGGCGTGCAATTATATTAAGCTTAATATTATAATTTTCAAGGATTTTATATAGTTTTTATAATGTTGGTTATCAGTCTGTATAATTTGCATAGAGATGAAGCGTATAACGGAAACCTACAGCCACACTAACTAGAGTTTATATGTGAGAAATAAACTCGCTCATACGACAATTAGTATTCGTTCATTTAATGAAAGAACAAAAAACCTATTCGCATAGGTTAATTGCACGATTAAAAAATATTTTACTTCACATTTTTTAAATGATGGTAAATTATGATGTCCTTATACGCTTCCAACTACTTATTTCATTTATTTTTTTCGTATACGCCTCGTTTTTGTTTTAACTATGAACGCGATAAAGAAATATATTATTCATTAAGTACAAAAACGGGGAGCGAATGGAAAAATACAATTCTTTTAATCTGATAACCACGTACAAATAAATTAGTATTCTCATTAAAATTAGAAGCCATTTTTTCTATTGACGTATCGTTGAGAAATCAACTAAAATTGATTAACAACAACAACCCGATACAAAACATTCCCAGCCCTGTTCGTTACTCAAAAATATACACGAAAGTTCATTAACACCACCGCATTCAACCCACCACCGGATACTCACTTGCCAGTGACGGACGGCATGGGCGCGTGTGCCAAATGCGCCCGCAGGAACGCGAGTCGCTGTCTCAGGGCCGTATTCGAGGCGGTGGCCGCGGAGCCCCCGTTGTTGTAGCACGCGAACGCGTCGCGCGGCATCTGACAGCTCTCGTACAAGCTGCCGAGGTTCGTCCACGCGGCCGAGTGGCCCTTGTCCAGTTGCACCGCGCATATGTACGCTTGGAGCGCGTCCATGGGCTGATTCTGCTGCTGGTATAGCACGCTGGGGGAGAGTAATGTTAGCTAACACGCTTTATTCCCTCAACCCCCGGAATCACAGACACAATAGAAATCTATTGTGTCGTGGCCCAATCAGGCCGCTCGGTGGTCAAGGGGTTAAGAGAGGAGATATATTAACCTAACATGATCTAATGAAACTGATGTCTACAAAACGTGATGAATGTTAAGCTACAACTGTAAAATGACAATACAAAAAGTTCCTTCTTATAATGCGTGTAAATTCACCCTTTTTTCATGGTAAAATTGTAAATCAGTGTAAAAATCAGTCTGTTTTCTTGATTTATGACTCCGATTCAAACCTATTTACATTATAATTAATATCATCTTACTTTTACAGCATTTTCACATGTAACAACAGTAACCGATATCCTAGAAATACGTCTTTCCTGTTGCCTCCTTAACCGGACAATAAATCGTGAGAACGCAAAACAAATCGGTGTCGATATCCTACGTCCGTCCGCGAATACACATATCGTTAATGTCCGTGCCTAATTATTTTATTAAACATTCAAATTAATTCGTGGGAATACTGATATGAAACACTTGAATATATTCCAGTTCTGTAACATTATAAAATAAATTCATACCGTCTTCGTTTTCTTCGACGCAACATGCCTATTAAATAAGTGTTTAATTTAATTATGTTTAATATATTTGGCATCGACGCAATTAATATCCTTAGCATCAGTTTCAATAAAATTATGCAAATAATAACATGGTAATTTTTGAACAAAAACAGATTATCATCATGTCATGCTTGAGTAAAACACTTCGAATACGCTAATTAATATAGGTAGATTTTTTGTCAATTAACCGGTCAATTATTTAAGCTGACTGAAATTACTAGTTTTTGTAGTCACAATACAAATATGTGACAAATATGTATAATAAGGTAACGAGACATAAAACAAAAAATATTCCGTACATACTTTGATGAATTCTTTGCTTCCTTTTTAAGCGATATTTAACGAATCAATCATTATAATTCTTCTTGTGTCATCTGTATAAATAATTAATTAAAGTACTTTATTCCACACCGTCTACAGCCATCGTAATCAATTTAAAACAAAAAAATGGTATTCACGAATTGCATTATCTGCATTTTCGAGAGGACCTTTAGAAAATCCCCTTTACATGAAACAAAGCCATATTACCCAGATGACGATCATCACGATAATCATTTCAAAAAGAATCCAAAGAAAGAACATACATATTTTATACACTTAATACGTATTATTACTACCATCAGTTTCAAAATTCAAAGCACTCACCCAATAGAGCACCACGTATCAGCGTTGCCCTCGGACTTCTCCACCGAGTTCCTGTACGCAATGAACGCGTCGTGCACTTTGCCCTGGGCCGCGAAGCACCTCCCGAGGAGGTAGAGCCCGGCTCCGGACTCCGGTTCAGCCGCAACCGCCCTTTGCAGGCACCAGATAGCCGCCCGGGCTCGGGCTGCCGGCTCGTCGAGAGACGCACAGCGGTGGTATAACCATCCTGCGGAAGTTGGTTATTGATGGAATGCTCAACGAAATTTACCTGATTCTTCAATATTTTTAGTCGTAACGAGACCCGCAACGGTCGAGCATCCTGGAGATGTTCATAATTGATCAAATGCAGAATTTTATATCTCTCTTTCTAGTATTCTTATTGACCGGTTTACTGTCTATGATAGTAACAATATCAGTAGACACGTATAAAATGTACAATACCCTCCTTAAATATACGTTTCTATTGTTCATGACATCTATCTAACCTACCAAAAATTTAAGGTCACCAGACTCACATTGTTATCTGATACATATTATTCTTGCGAAACCCAAGGTCAACGTGAAAGCAAAATGCTTATTTATTTATTACTCTCTCGTGCCTTTCCATTTTTTCGCTAAAGTCAAACCTAAGTGTTATCTTGTAACAAACAAAATTTCTAAACATACAATATGCTAACAAATTGAAACACTATCTGCCATCAACCCCTTTTAAAACACGCTCATATCTTTACTTACAACATAACTGGATTTTTTTTAATTGTTGATTTCGACAAGAAACATGCACTTACATCGATAATTGAAGCTATAAAGAAAGTAATAATGACCTAGAAATATTCGGAAATCGGTTTCATGCTATGAACATTCTCTACAAGGTAAACCAGTTCGCATGTACAATACTCCATACAATTATGTATGTTGAATAACATTAAGCCATAACCGGTAAGCATCCCTGTGCACGGAAGCACAACGAGGGTAATGTTTGTTTATACTTTATAGCCCTCGTAATGACGAATGTTACTATATTTCATACATTTCAATGCTGAGCAACTGGTTCATATAACCCCAACATTTTCCCACGCCAAGATTCTTGCAATCTGACGTTTTTAAACATAATAGGCGGTGTACTATGGAATGTTATGTTATAACATCCGTTTCTATTGCCAAGTTTAACGGTGAACTCTTACCTAGTTGACGACAGACGTCCGCTTTCAGAGTGGATGATAATTGAGGTTCTTTGAGAAGTCGTTGATAGGCATCTCTTGCGGCTTTCTTGAGCCCTCTCGCTTCCAGCAAGTGAGCAGCGTGGAAGCTGAGCTCGAGTCTGGTGAAGGTCGCGTCTTGGTTCGGGGAGAGCCTCGCCCTTCTGAAGTGGACCGCAGCTGCGCCCCAGTGTCTCCGCGCCTTGAACATAAGCGCCAAGCGGAG
>CAJQZN010034514.1:0-28730 GCA_907164685.1 Colias eurytheme | reverse complement strand
CACTGAAAGGGTGTAAAGATAATTTCACTAGTTGAATACTACAAAATTCCTCAAGTAATAGATTTAATTTTTTTTTTTTTTATTAATGTTGTAATGTGAAATAACAATATTATTGGAATATTAAAAGCGCGAATGGCTAATAATAAAAGAGAATTGGGCACGTGTCAACTAATAATCAAATATTTATTATACAAATATACATATTTATGAATGCTGTTGTTGATATGAAACCTGATCTTAAGAAAAAAAATATTTCTTTTCTAAAATCTCATACATATCGTTGTTTTTGCTTTATGTAAATATCAAACATATAAAAAACGAGATTTGCCAGATTTTTTTTTCAGAAATCAATTTTGAGACTAGAAAAAAAAAGATTTAGAATTTATAATAAGACTTTAATTCGATTTGAAGCGACACCAAAAAAATTGATGACTTTGACATTTAATTTGGCTGAACATATTTTTTTTTTAATCCTGTTCATTCTTGTGCTAATAGTGTTAATAGAATTTATTTGAATTTTTATCGCACATATGCTAATATTGCTAAGATTTATCCGTTATGCTTTCTCATAATTGATAATAATTATGTTTATTTGCCAATAGTTGTTTGACCACGTGCCGAACGAGACAAATCTCATATGCTCAAGTTACATCTATGTACTATTTGTTAATTTACTGCATAATGGATTAAGTACCCTACTGGTTACAAGTGTATGAACTATGAAGCCTAAACCGGGGTTACTATGATGTCTTATAGCAGTATTATTTCCAGTGTAGGAAAGAGATGGCGCTAGACAATCATTTTCCACACTGAAATTTTCCATACGGAAAAGAATAAAACTTTAAGACATCTTGGTGCGGGGGCAGGTAAACATATTTTCGAGGTTGTCTCTAACTCTTCTACCTAATAAGAGTAGAATGGTAGTTAAAAAATTCTTGAAAAGTGAGGGAATTATTTAAGAGATACATAAATTTATTAGTTATCTAATTAACTCTTTAGTTACATTAATATTGCTTCTTTGAGATATATCTCTAACAATAACGACCTCAACCCAAGGTGCACATATCCATAAAAATACACATTTAGATAGAATGGACATAATAGTTTATGGTTATAGTCACAATTTAACTGAACATAGAAAACCGGCAGTAATTACATTAATATAGATATTGCAGGATAAGCGTTTAGGGATCACTGTATAATATCATTAATCAATTATTTGTGTAAATATAGATGACATTAATATTTATTATTTGTTTTCAGTAATAAGATGCGATAAACGCAATCTGCTGATTTACGCAATTATATAGTTGTTGCATTTTCACGATGACAATGCATATCATACGAGCCTCCCATCTCGAGAACTTTTAAGTTTTTTTTAACAATCCGGGGTGAAAAATCTAACAAACTAAAAATTACTAAAATTCGTTCAGCCGTTCTTAGATTACAAATGACTAACGCGTCTTTATTTTATACATAAGAAGATTACATTAGATAAGATTTATGTGTTTATACTGATATAATAATCATAATCAATCAATTATTATTTTTATTTATCGACCAATCGAACTTTGACCACTAAGTATATATTATAAAACTATGTCTGTTTCTATTTTGTTAAGTCTTCTTTTTAACCAAGCAATAGATTTTGATGCAGTATTCAATGTAATATAAAACACTCGAAGGATCACAAAATAATAATATCCTTCCAAATAATATCCTTCGAGTCAGTAATTAGAAGTCAGAAGAAAAAGCATTTTGATGTTGAAAAAGACAAATTTTTTATTTTAGTTTTTAGACGGAATAATGTATCTTGCTTTGAATTTATTTTAGATTAACTTCAGTCATTAATCTATCAGTTGCACTAATCTAATTTAAAGTTACGTGCTATTTAAATAATGTCAGTTACAACCAATTTAGATACCTTATTATCAAAAATTACTTTAAAAATTTCTCACCTACTTTATTATCAACTCAATTAATATTATTTAAAAAAGTAGGGCAAATATTTATTGTCCAATTTAATTATATTAAATACTTAATTCTACTCAACTAACGCCATCTAGCCGCAAACTACGCAAAGTTTCAAGCAAGTAGAAACTAAATCCTTATCTTGGGGAACGAACAATAACCTCAACCTTTTGTGTATATGATTTAATCTAATCAAGTATTAAATGTAAAATCCACCAAAATGACTTTCATGTGTCTTTTTATCAAATGATTTAATTATTAGTTATCTTCTTCGATATGCACGAGATCCATTATTTGATCTTTATTTTTAAGCTATTGCATAGCTTCTATCGCGGGCCTTGAGCGCGGGGACCGAATCCAGAAATTCCGTAACGAAAAAACCTCACGCTCCCCACTCCGACGGGCGCGGAGGTGTGGCTTAAAGGCATAGCATGCAATAGCTTTACCGCGGCAGTCCCCGAGTGCCACACGTCTTTTTTGGTTACTATAAAAGTATTACTTCCAAAAAAAACTAATCGATTTCTATGTCAGATACTGAATTTCGATGGAGCCTAGCGGACTGCGTAAATATTTCACATGTATACGCGCAAACACACACATTTCCTAGAAGGAGCATTTTAACCGTAACGGCTACGATTAAACGTCAACTTTCCCAAATTTATTGCTATTTCCCCCACTCACCTCATATCTGGCGAGTAGTCAACCGAACAAGCGTATCCAGCCACTATAATGCCTACGAACGTCTTGTTCCTGTTCCTCTCGAACCAATCGACTGATAAACCACCTTCTACATACCCTGTTTTTTGCCATTTTTATAGTTTTGACGTGACAACGTCTTATAATTCGATAGAGCCGGCTGCACGCACGAAAAAAACATGACTCATGCGGCGTTACCTCGCTCTGAGGCGTTCCATATAAGGCTTGAAGTGCAAGCGAGAGCGCGGAACGAGCGACAAAGAAGCACAATCGGACGTTGTCACGTTCAACTATCGTCAGTAAACCGACTTTACAGACAACCAATTTTTTGTTATTTTTATCAATGTATTTACCTCATATCCGGCGAATAATCCACAGAACAAGCGTATCCAGCCACCATATGGCCCACAAACGTTTTCTTCCTGTTCATCTTGAACCGATTGAGAGCACTGAACACCACAACCTTGTTATCCATAGATTGACAAGCGAGCCACTTTCCGTTGGGGGAAACTGTGACTGCGGGCAATGAGTGCATAGATGGGTCCGCTATGTACTTCATGTCTACTGGTATGTCCCTGGAAATAATAATAATAATAAACACTTTATTGCACAGACAAAACAAAATACAATCAAACAAAAATACAAACAAAGTAATATAGAGCGGTACAAAAAGGCGGCCTTATCGCTAAGAAGCGATATCTTCCAGGCAACCTTAGGATATAGGAAAAGTTTGAATAAAAATAAACAATAGGATAGTAGAAGGAGCATAGCGAAACATTATAAAAGGTGCAAATAGAAGTAGTAAATAGAAATACGTAGGATAATCTATATCTATACTTATATTATAAAGCTAAAGATTTTGTTTGCTTGAACGCGCTAATCTCAGGAACTACTGGTCCGATTTGAAAAATTCTTTCGGTGTTAGATAGCCCATTCATCGAGAAAGGCTATATATCATCACGCTAAGACCAACAGGACCGGAGCCACGCGGGTGAAACCGCGGAGCGCAGCTAGTAAATATAATGTTTTATAACATTGTTTTACTTATGATATTAGAATAATAAGGCCTTACACACCGAATGACCCACTAACCGATTAACCGCATTAAAATCTTGGAATTATAAGGCCAAGCCCCTGAGAAAGAACATAGGCTACCTTTTATTGCGAAATATGTACCACGGGCGAAGCCGCGGCGGACCGCTAGTCTGTTATATTGAGGGCCGATTTTTCAATGCTTGGATAAAACTTATCCGTCTAATAAAGTATTACATGATAATATTAAAATGTCACGTAAACTGTCAAATACGGTCAATTAGAATACGTTTTTAAAATGATAGTTTTATAAATTATTCGACGAATAAGTTTTATCCAAGCATTGAAAAATCGGCCCTAAGACAAATTGTTTATATGTTTGTTTTGACAATTAATCTAGCCATTATTAACTTTTGGATATAAATGTGTGATAGGTAGCATATTTACTTGAAATGTGAGAGTCTGTCCCAGTCAAAATCTGAATCGAAGTCCCCATTGATATATTGAGTAGCGATCTATATCTATAAGTGTGCGTCCACACTGAATGCGCGGTGGCGGCGGCCTAGGCGGGCGCGACGAGCGGGCGCTCGCGGTGGCCACACCGACGCGCGAGCTCAAGTAGCGGTTCGACGTTTTTCGGGTGTTGCAAACTTTTATTTGGGCGATTTGCTATTTTTACTGGACAGTCCGATTTTGAGATGAGATCATTATAGAAGTTGTACACGAAATAAATAAAACAGAGGAATAACGGGTGAATTGAGATTATACCCTACAAAATTACTGTGGTGTATATAAGTGTTTTAGATTTAATCGCACTTATAAATAAAGAAGTTTCACTTCAACAATTAAGTATTTACCGCTATTTTACGAAAATCAATAATATAATATAAGAAGTCGAGCGACAAGACCGAACTGGTTTGATACCCCCGCCGTCCGCGCATTGGGTCGCTTGCTGACTAGGCCCGTAGTGTGGCCAGAACGCGCGGATAGGAGAGTTTGAAAACTACGCGCGCTGGCTCGCTCATTACCGTCGCACTAGGCTTCCGCCATAGTCATTTCAATGTGGACGCAAAGGCGCGTTTCATACGTTTGATACTTCGCGCCCGCCGTCGCAACCGCGCTAGGCTCGCAGTGTGGACCTGCACTATGTATTTTAAATAGAAATATTTTATAAAGATTCGCTTGCCATACAAAAAAAAAAAAACATAAAAAGACGTGTGGCACTCGGGGACTGCCGCGGTAAAGCTATTGCATGCTATGCCTTCAAGCCACACCTCCGCGCCCGTCGGAGTGGGGAGCGTGAGGTTTTTTCGTTACGGAATTTCTCGATTCGGTCCCCGCGCTCAAGGCCCGCGATAGAAGCTATGCAATAGCTTAAAATTCTCAACTCACCACTCCCAAACGCGCAAGCTCTTATCATCAGAAGTGGTGACAAAGCGTCGGTTTTCATCGACGAATGTGATCGTGTTAACGGCGCCGAGATGCCGGTCGTATTCTTGTACCACTTCACCCGTTCTTGTGTCCCACTATAAAACAAACAAAAAACAAATAAAATTGTGGTGTAGGTTTTTTTAACAAAAAAAAAAGACGGATTGCACTCCGGGAGTGCCGGCAGAAGTGAAAACTTGATTATTAACGTTGAGCATGTTTGATATTTTGGAATGGTATCCGTCTTACACTTTTTCGATCAGGTCACGTGTCCTGACGCGAGTTTAAGATTTTATACCCATTACAGAAAATGTGCTCAACGCCGCTAAAGAAGTTTTCACTTCAAAAATTGTGATGTTGGTTCTTTTTTAAAAAAAAATGATAAATTTGCTTTGTTAAAAGTATTTATTTAGTTTATTTTTGTATGGTACAACAAAAGAGAAAACAATCAACAGATAGCATAATAATTATATTATGCACAAAAAGGCAGCCATATTGCTGAACAAGATGGCATCCTAAGAAAATTTATGAAAAATTACAAATGTAATATATCAAATTCTCGTGTCGCGATGTTTGTAGTTAAACCTCTCCGAAACACGACGACCGATACTCATGAAATTTTGTGTGCATCGGACAACATCTATTTTTCATACCCCTAAATGATAAGAGTAAGGCAGTAAGTTTGCTGGGTCAGCTTGTAATTTATATATAAGAAAAATGTACTCACACAAATAATCTTCTTATCAGAAGTGCCAGCCACAAATAGATGCTGTTTGTCAGTATCGGGGTGGAATTTAGCACAATAGGGCACTTTGCGTGACGTGAACCGACTCACACACTCGCCCGTCTCTGTGTCCCATAGCTTTATGTAGCGGTCATATGCTGAAAAAAAAATTACTTATATCACTTTAATGAAGCCAGCATAAAACGTATATTATACGTGGTTTCACCCCCGATTAGTCATGATAGCAAAACAGATGGACAGAACGATTTTCGCAATTTTAATATTAGTATGAATTACCATAAAGAATCTTTTTTTTAGATTTCACGTCATACAATTACACAAATTATAAACTGTACTGTCTAAAAAAATAAGCAGCAATAAAACATATTTTATTTAGTTAACTAATTATTAAAAAAAATAAAAATTAATAACAGGAATAAGAAAAAAATAGCAAAAAATATTATTTTTTACACTTACCCGCAGATAAAAAGTGTGAACCCTCATTGTTAAAATTAACATCTCGCACCGCTTGTCTATGGCCGAAGTACGTGCGCACACAACGCCGGTCACCATACACTTCCCATATCTGCAAATATTTACCAAAATTTAATAAAGAAGTTGGTTGTCTGTAAAGTCGGTTTACTGGCGATAGTTGAACGTGACAACGTCCGATTGTGCTTCTTTGTCGCTCGTTCCGCGCTCTCGCTTGCACTTTAAGACTTGCATAGAACGCCTCAGAGCGAGGTAACGCCGCATTAGTAATGTTTTTTCGTGCGTGCAGCCGGCTCTATCGAATTATAAGACGTTATCACGTCAAAAACATATGATTTAATATGCAATTTATGATTTAATGCCTTTGTTGTTACTAAAATTTTATCAGATTATGTAAATTAGTTTGTCTACAAATGAATCAAAAAATTTGTTTTCCTTATACAGGATTTTCATTGTTTCTTATTATGTAAAGGTATAATACAGTATACATTATACATCTATATTATATTTAAAAGCTTGCATAAAAGAAAGCGGTTTTAGTTACACTGCTTATAGAGGGTTTCTAGTGACAATTTTATATTTTTGAGAATTTCATGAAGTTTTAACGGAGAGGGGGGATTTTGGTGTAATTCAACGCTCCAAGAGTGCAGATTCGTTAATAAAAATATTTTTTTAAGTGTTATCTATTTTTTTTAGCTTTTCTATTATTTTTTGTATGTATGTATGTGTGTGTCGAAATAAATGTTTTTCTTTGCTAATACAAACCTTAACTCTACAATCCATGCCGGCAGAGAGCATAAGGTGTGCAGTTTTGGGGAACCAGCGCACTGCCGCCACGCCTTTCGTGTGACCCTTCCACGTAAATATGTGCGACTGTAAGTAAAAACATATTTCATAAATAGACGATAATATAATTATATTATTGAAAAATTTGTTAAAGTGACAATCTTTTGATGCTGATGCCAATGTTCTTAAAACCGTAACTAATAAAATAACGATTTTTTATATAAGATCAACTATTTCAGAAAGATTTCTGCATCAAACATGACAATAATAGTAGATAGAGGAAATATTCAATTTTTTGTTTGTAAGTAGTGGATAAACTCAAACCAAAATAATGTTTCAAATTCATTACATTTGAATGCAAAAAAAAACTATTATCACTACGTAGTATAAAACAAAGTCGCTTTTTCTGTCCCTATGTCTCTATGTATGCTTAAATCTTTAAAACTACGCAACGGATTTTGATGCGTTTTTTTTTTAATAGAACGAGTGATTCAAGAGGAAGGTTTTAGGATATAATTTATTAGGTTTTAGACAAAGCGAGCGAAGCCGCGGGAGGTAAGCTAGTAAAATCATAAAACTTACCTTGGGTAGGAAACATTTAGCTGGTGGAGTGTCACTTCGTAACTGTGTTTCACTGCGCGGTGCTTCGAGCCACGATCTGCCTTGGTAGTCTGTGGCTTTGTCAACTGTAAAGGTATATAATATACATGTATATATCTGTGAAAGTATATAATATACATGTATATATTATATGTGAGAGAATCATAACAGAGTACAGATAAATTAGCTTGGAGAAATTTTTGCGTTTGTAGTAGTGTATGGTCAGCAAATAAAATAAAACAACATTTTATTTTTAGTTTTTATTTTATACAGGGTTACTTGTAAAACACCAGCAACCTCGCAGGACAAGATAGCTAACATCATAAGTAACAACATTTGTTCTACGACTTTTGGCATAACGCAATAAATTATTTTTAAATGATTTTTTAAACTTTTATTGTACTCTCCTTACATTTGTAAGTCTATGTTCTATTAATTATCGGATGGACGACGCGACGCCCGCTTCCCCCTCTCGTTCGCTTTTTAGGGTTCCGTAGCCAAAATGGCAAAAACGGAACCCTTATAGTTTCGTCATGTCCGTCTGTCCGTCTGTCCGTCTGTCCGTCTGTCCGTCTGTCACAGCCGATTTACTCGGAAACTATAAGTACTACAGTGATGAAATTTGATGGGAATATGTGTTGTATGAACCGCTACAAAAATATGACACTAAATAGTAAAAAAAAGAATTGGGGGTGGGGCCCCCCATACATGTAACTGAGGGATGAAATTTTTTTTTTCGATGTACATACCCGTGTGGGGTATCAATGGAAAGGTCTTTTAAAATGATATAAAGTTTTCTAAAAAACATTTTTCTTAAAGTGAACGGTTTTTGAGATATCAGCTCTCAAAGTCGTAAAAAGTATGTCCCCCCCCCTCTATTTTTATAACTACGGGGTATAAAATTCTAAAAAAAATAGAGGTGATGCATGCTAATTAACTCTTTCAACGATTTTTGGTTTGATCAAAGTATCTCTTATAGTTTTTGAGATAGGTTGATTTAACTGTAATTTATTATATTTGCTGCTACGGAACCCTTTGTGCGCGAGCCCGACTCGCACTTGGCCGGTTTTATTGTTTACGTAATTTTTGGCAGGCGTAGAGTTTATAATATTCAGACGGAAAATTAAATGAATATTTATTTTTGTATGAAAATAAAATCTAACAAATTATCAAAAGTCGTAGAACAAATGTTGTTACTTATGATGTTAGCTATCTTGTCCTGCGAGGTTGCCGGTGTTTTACAAGTAACCCTGTATATATAAGGGATTTTAAATTAAACTATATGTGTTTCTCCTCTGAAAAAGATGAGACTTTATTTTAATATTTGCACATTTAACATACATATAACTTTTACATTAACAATGTTACTAAAATGAAAAATTTACTAACCTGAAAAAGAAACGACATTTAAAGTTTAATTCTTTAGTTTGAGAAGTCAAAGGCTTGCCTCGACCATGTTTTAACACTGGAGCCATATTGAATTAACAATATAAAGTTACAACACTTACACACAAATTAAACACTAGTTATGGCCCTGCCTTCATACAAAACTGCTGAATATGCCGTTCGCACGGGAATAGAATGTGGATGCGATTTCCCTTAGTTAGCATCCAAGCTTACGTCTTTATAATTATTAAACTGTATAAATTCATTCTTTAACTCCGGTCTGCATCGTGCAGACATGGGTGTAAAAGTCTCATTTTAGCTATTAAATGTAGTTTTTAAGTACATCTGAGTTTTCATTTGGGGCCTCCGGCTGCGGGACATGTAATTCACTTCAACAAATATTATAACAATAATAACAAATAATAACAACAATCAACAAATACAAAATTTATCAATAATTAAACTACGTACATAATAATTATAATTTTTGAATGAAATGTGCTTTATGTTCTAACGCTACCAAACGACTGCACGTGGCACCTGCGGACAGCGTAAACTGGTTTATTCTGGTTTTGTGCGTGTTTCCACTTTCCACTATCAAGTGACGATTTATTTATTTGTTTTGTTTCGTAATTATTATGGTCAAATATTAATTATGAAACAAATTATTATGGACACGATATTTTATTGTTTCACGGTAGTCGCCTTGTCGTTTGCTCAAGGACGTAAAATTGAATGATATATTTTTTTTTATAAAGTCAAAACCATTTTCTTTCAAATAAAAACTTGTTTTTATTGAAAACAAAAGTGTTGCTAGGAATAAGTATAAAATTAAATAGTAATGTTAGGATATCGAAACATTTTTGTATAGGCCAGAACGATATAGTGGAAACGCGCTCTAAGATCTGAGTAATATACACACCACTACATATGCAAAAATTTCTCCAAGCTAATTTACCTGTAGTTGTTATGTGGCTATACCTTCCTATTATAATGTACTCTATGATGTACAACATAATGTCGATATTGAATTGATATGAAATGCATGGGGTTACGGGCTATGCTATGGTTTATATTCCTTGAGTCAGTAGCTCGATGATATAGTCTCGGTGCTACCATCGACCGCGCAAGGTGTGCGCACTGAGTCATTATTTAATATTATTTCACATATCAACCTAACTATAATTAATTATGGAGAGTTATTTAAATTCTCCGAAATATGTATAACATATTTTGACACAATCATTAATAAAATGAAAGGGGGGAAAGAGAAGTTGCATTATTTTCTGTGTGTACTGAGAAATATTAAATGACTAGTCCGTCCCGTTCCCATGGGATAACCGGGATAAAATATATCCTATGTGTTAATCCAAGTTACTTAGTTTATATGTGTGCTAAATTTCATTGTAATCAGTTCAGTAGTATTTGCGTGAAAGAGTAACAAACATACACATACACATCTATCCTCACAAACTTTCACATTTATATTATTAGTAGGAGTAAGATAATAATCATAAAATAACAGAGCGATTGGACATCTATGCACTATTTTGCCAAAACGAAGAAAAATTAAAAAAAATCACACTTAACTTTACAAATAAATAATTTGAAATATACATACTGTGGAATATAGATTTCTCTTCCAAAGGTTTGTCATCATCAACTTTGCCTTTCTTTTGTCTCTTTGCTACAATCTCTTCCAATTCTTTAGCAATTTCACCTTCAGGCTTCATAACCCTGGAATAATTAAAGAAATTAATTAATAATTGGAAAATTTATGATGTTTAATATTAATAGCTCAGGCCCCGGAATCACAGACACAATAGAAAATCTATTGTGTCGTGGACCGATCGGGCCGCTTGGGGCTCAATGGGTTAACCTACCTATTAAATTAATATTTCAACAATTAACTACTTTATTTCACTCTTCCTAGTGTTAATCATATTGATATTTGATGTAAAAAATGATCTGTGAATTGTATTATTTTAAATGTGGCAACATTTCAATAATAGTTTTTATTACACAACGTTTCAAAAACTTTAAAACAATCTGAACAACTATTATTTATTTATTTATATACATCTGGATAGTAATAAATTGTCTAGAAAAGTTTGTAACCTTACCTTTGCTCGCCTACATAACCTCCCCAGGGCCCTAAAAATCCTTCCACATCCTCGGGATTATCATTTTTGTGCCTTTTCTTTTTATCTAATGGCCTTTTCTTTATAACTTCAAATACTGATTTACCCTCCGCTTCAACAGGTGGAGCCACTGTTTCTGAAACTAAATAAAGAAATGTGTTAAATTAAGCCTATCTTTCTACAATTTTATAAAAAGCAATTATTTACAAACACTTCAGAGCATAATAAAGCTAGTTGTTGAAATACTAAATGTTGTTGAATCCCTCATAAAAGAATTTAGATTTCCCAACTATTAGTTCATAATCAACCTTTTTTTATTCTCTAAATAAAATGTAAAAACAATACTATAATAAACAATAGTATATCAATCAAAGTTCATTATTAATATTTATTGGATAGAAACAAACATACCAACAATTCCATCTCCTTTACCACTATCAGGAATAGGTTCTGTGGAAGGATCTACAGCATAACCGTAACTTGTGAATGTCCTCCGCTGGTTCTCAAATTGGAATTCACTTATATGTGCTTTCTCCACATAACCTGACAACATATTTCTCTCAGCTTTCATCTGTTGTGTTCGAAAAGGATTCTCTGGACCATATTCAGGGGCAAATAACTCTTCATATTTAGGATTGTGCATGAGTTCTTGATTTTTCGGTAAAAGTACTCTCGTGTCATCGTTGTTCTGTAATATAAAAACTAATAAAGAAATCATAACATATTAAATGTGATGTGTGTGTTTGTAGATGACTTACCGTAGGCATTACTACTGGTGCTGCACATACTTGCATTTTCTTAGCTATAGATAAATTTGGATCAACAGGCTTCAAGTGAGACAATAACTTTTCGTTACTGTGTTGTTGTATAGTTTCTGAGTCATTTTCTTCGTCTTCTGAACTACTACCATAATTTTGAATGTTCAACATGTTTATATTAGTTTTGGTCACGATTTTATTGTTTACATTGAAAAATATACATCGACTTATAATTAATTACTAAGTAAAAATGAGATATTTCTGCACGCCACAAGTCACAACATCACACACAACATTTACAAAATAAGCCACAGAGCAAGTAATCACAAATAAGCTTCAAAAATCGAATGGAATGATGTTTGTCAGTGTCAAGCTGACAATGGAATGTAACATACAGCCACGAGTTGCCATTAAAGAAAAGGATTAATAAGAAGAAGAATCAAGTAGCAAAAATAGTGTTTTTATTTTTTCTACATAATTCTCATCATTTAACAGTGTATCTCATATTTTATACATTTTTAGTGTATTTTTTTTTAATAATATAGTTTTATTTTTTTATGAATGCAATTTCTAAATTCTAATCAAGTATCCAATTTTTTCAGGCTTACCAACCTTACCAAAAAAATCTTTAGTCAGGTGATGAATTTCGTGTGACAGTTCTTATTTTCAATAAAATACCAAATAATAATTTAAAAATTCTAAAATGGCCCTTCAAGCTGCAGTAAAAGGAAAACTTATTAGTGTTATCGGAGATGAGGTATGTCTCTACTTTTTTCTATCAACAACATTATCCAGAAAATGTTGATTGGCGTTTGTTTTTATAGTGACGAACGGGCCCTGTATATTATTATTTCCTATTTCTTTTGTTTTTCCAGGATACTTGCGTTGGATTCCTGTTGGGTGGTATCGGGGAAATTAACAAGAACAGACACCCAAATTTCATGGTCGTAGATAAAAGTAAGTAACGTCGTAGTATTTGTATTCAATAGTAATAATTCAAATTTCATCAATGTGAACTTGAAAATCATGAATGATCATGAAAAAATGTATTTAGAACATTGAGATAATATTACTACGTATGGAGGAGACACCACGAACAAAATCTGTGCGCCATTTTTTTGCTTTAACTAAGTTTTAAAAATGATTATCTAGTTAGGTACTTAACGATGAAAGTTATTCCTTTGCACTTTTCCGTATTATTTGTGCAATATCGTAACACACACGAAGGCATATTTGATGCGTTTCACTTTAAAACCATTAAAAAATACCGCTCAACATACGTCACATGACGTATGTTGAGTGGAACATAAGTGATGTAGGCGGTGTCGTCTCCATATTAATATTATCTCAATGATTTAGAATCAAGGATTATATAAGTATTTAAATCGGAAGTAAGGTACTTGATAGTTCTATGTATATAAAACTGAAGTATGTACTACTAACAGTTGTATGGGTAATCTTTATACTTACCTATAGTTTTATTGCATTATTAAAAATCAATTATTTAGATGGTTCGTTGATTTCGTTCCTTCATAGTTGTATCACTAATTGATTGTTTTATTTAAAAGCAATTACTGAAGTAGTATACTCACACTATTGACCATTACTGTGGCCTAACCAATTACAAAAATCATACAATAAAATCTCTCTTTTGCAATGTGAAAGATAGACAAACAGACAAATACAATTTCACATTAAATTATTTGTCATATAACATATCTGTCTGATGTAATGCATCCTTACTGACATTATAAATGCATAGTATGCTTGTTTTTCAATAACGTAGCAATTAAATACATAATTTAATAATAATATGACGAGGACACTAGGGAGTGCCGTAGGGTACTTTTATATCGGATATATCGGATAGATTTCCTCATTTCTATCACTCCCAAAAGTTAACATTCAGACAGGTGATGCTATATTAAAAATATGACATTGATGACAATTACTGTTTATTCTCTATGACATTGCGAGCGAATCCATATGTGAAAATCTAGTGGTAACTTAACACAAGAATTAATCACATCTCCCTATCACCCATAGACACTCCAGTCAGCGAAATTGAGGACTGTTTCAAGAGATTCGTCAAGCGCGACGACATTGACATCATCCTGATCAACCAAAATGTAGCGGAACTTATCCGACACGTCATTGACGCACACACCGCCCCTGTACCGTCAGTATTGGAGATTCCGTCTAAGGACCACCCATATGACGCCAGCAAAGACTCCATTTTGCGTCGCGCTAAGGTAGTATTTTATTTTGGAAATAAAGTATTTATTCATATGATTTTTTGTAATAAATTAAAAAAAAATGTGTGATGGAGAATGAAACTGTCATATCACTACATAGTATAAAACAAAGTCACTTTCTCTGTCCCTGTGTCCCTTTGTATGCTTAAATCTTTAAAACTACGCAACGGATTTTGACCCGGTTTTTTTAATGGACATATTATGTAGGACATACATATACATAATTTATTAAGTTGTAGACAAAGCGGGCGAAGCCGCGGGTGGAAAGCTAGTCTATAATAAATTGTAAAAAAATGTATAGAGATATTTGATGATGAAAATTCGTAAGTAGGAGTAAGGTATGTTTAAGTAAGTATAAAATGGAAGAATAATATATTTTTTGTAAAACATAGAAGTCGATTATGAACATATTTTTTTACATTTGAAGAGTGTAACATAGCCACTAGCAGTCGTCGTTTTTAAATTTTATCAAACTGCATTTCAATCATTATGCTCAATGTAAAACATTTTACGGAGAAAATTAGACATATTAGTTACAATATTTCATTACAATATTTTCTTCTATTGATTCTGATGATGATGATGATCTTTTCTTTCTATTTTACTTTTAACTATTAATCAAATTTAAAAATATCAACTAAGAGTGAGCGCAACCAGCAACGAAACGACGGTACACAAAAAAATATATTTGTTTTGATAAAATAAAATCTATTTCCATATGTTTAGGGTTGCTTTTTCCTTATAAGCAAAATCTAACCAAAAGTGGTCCGTGCAGGATCCGGTTAATGGCCTGTCAAGTGTAAATGGTCCTTGTCTAACGTTTTGAGAATTCAACCAATCATTGATGTTGTTAGAAATGGTAGTTAGGGTGACCATGAATTTTGTTTGACTTTACACCATCTCGCGAACTATGTTTATAGTTTTATGTTTTTAGTTTTATTTTAATTTAATATTTTAATAATTCAAATAAAAATAATTTTGTATTACTATACAATAACAATTTTTTTATTTCAATAAATTTTTTGTATTATTTTTCATATTCTACTTGTTACTTACCGAAACTGACCGAAAGACAATTTTTTTCCTATGTATCAAAACCTTTTTTTTTGTTCACAGGGCATGTTCAACCCCGAAGACTTGGTACGCTAAGAACATTATATTGCATGGTTTGTCTGTATGATACAGACTGGCACCTGTAAATATGCCAAGACCCATAACGTAACAACTAACAACTAATTTATTTAAAAGTCGCATTTAATCCTGTGTGCAATTTCAATCCGTTAAGTTAATACATTCCGCAACCATTTTATTTTCAGAAATAAACTGATCTGTTAAATTGTGTGCAAATGCCTAACAATGAGTATTAAATATGTTATAACATTGTATAGATTGTTGAAATTTTATTATAGTATATGAACAATTGAAATGCGTTTTATTTTTGTCCCCTGAGTGTGCATGGTGTGGTGTATGTATGTATGTGTTTCTTTTATTTTTCATTTGTTATTATATTTGTAGTTATTTATTAGTTAGACTAATAACAATTATTTTCTTTTCAGTCTATGTTTGGCGCTGATAACTACGCTACCTAGTAGTTTGTTGGCTTTATATACAAATTCAATTTTTAATGTAATTAAAGTATACTTGAAATAAAAGCAAATTATTTATTTATATATTTATTTATTATTTACATTTACTTATAATAATACTGATTGCACAAATATACAATATGATACAGTGCACACAACCATATTAATCACTTAACAAAATTACAAATCATTAATTAATTAGATTCATTAGTACCCGTAAAGAACGAGGAGCGGTGATTGGTTAATTTAATTCGAAATTTGAATATTCAAAATGTTTAGTCATCGAATTCGTTGACGTCATTTTCGGCTTTCTTGTGGCCAACCCAGTCCCATTTGGAGTAGTGGAGCTTGGTCTTCTTGAATTTGGGATTCTTAGAAGTAATTCTGACGAAGATACGACGACCGAAGAGTGGCTGGAGCTGTCTGAAGTTGTCCACAAGAGGCAAGTTGAGGTTGGAAAGGAGACCACGGAAGTTATCCATCTGTAAAATAGTTTAAGTATTTTATTCCTGTTAAATAGTGATATTTATTCATACAAGGTAAGCACCAATTAACTATTCAGCATTTATTAGTTTTATTCGTTTTCTGGTGTATTGTTAGGAATACAAAAAATATAACACCGTAAATAATATTGAATACCTGGAAGACGGAAATCGGGAGGTAGTCAGAGAAAACGACCCATGTGACGGCTTCAGCGCAAGGCGGGGTGGTGAGGGAGCCCTTGTAGGTGTAGAAACGTTCTGAGTCCAGTCCGGAGAGGATGGAAGAGAGAGAGAAGGTATGGGGCAGCTGCATACTGGTGTTGTAATTCTCAATAGTCGACAAATTCTTCACGATAGGAGTTAGCAGCTTGGCTTCGAATTCCACGACCTGTAATATCATAAATGTTACTTTTTCTAATGGTTTAAGTCGATGTAAAAAACTATGGTAATAAGGTATTCAACGCCTTCGCTGGTAAACGATAATGTAGTATTCTTAGGACGCACGCCTTGCATATTAATGGAACGACAAAATTTTGCGCCCACCCGAAGCGTGTAAGATTTCGTACATATGAAATACTAGCTGTTCCCTGCGGTTTCACGCACGTTGTTCTCCTAACCTTCCTTCACTATTCAACACAAAAATAATTTTTCATATCGAAAAAGTATTTCCTAAGACTAGCGCGTTCAAACGAAATCCTCAACGAATATTATGAGCAGAGATATTGTAAGATAATGAGCAGTTAACCATTTACCTGATAGAAGAAAGCAAGAACGCAGAGACCATCAGGGTGCTGGAGTGCTTCAGCAAGGCTCCTGTATTTCTTGTTCCTGTGGATGATGTGCATTTCAAGAGGCAGACGCATGTCGTTAAGAGTGTGTTCTGAACCGCGGTTGTTCTTATCGCCCCAATGGAAGTGCAGACCTTCAATCTCGTACTCATTATCGAGAGGACCGCCGAAAATATATGGCAAACGGAATCCTTTCTTTTCTTCTTCAGAGGAGTATTTAGGGACGCTCAATGCGACTGAAAATCAATAGAATTATAAACATGCGCCACTAGTTAAAGAACTAAAAAATTAATTAACCAATTTTGTAGTGAAAATTATAATCAAATTTATTGTAACTCAGTTTACCAGAATGTCCATTATTGGTTATGGTCAATGGTCCCGGGAGTGGATTCTGATACCCGATAAGTTCCATGGCGGGTATGGAAATGGGGATGGCTTGACGAGCAGAAATAGCAATTGGTGATTGCTGTCGGCCGCCGCATGCTGGGTGTAGTACCGCCCATCGTCTTTGGTCAGAAGCACGATAGCCCCAACCGAAGACCATAGACACTGCGAAATATTGAAAAATATAAAAAGCTGCAATGAATTGCTGCATATTTATCTTCTCTCAAACTCGTAGGTACCTATTCTTAAAATTAAATGATTATTACCAGCATACTTAAGAGGGAATCGGTATTGTTGGTACATTAAGATAAGATAAGGCTTTCAATGAGGTTATGGTTTTTGAACCCTGTTCGACCCAGTTTAAGGTTATAGGAAATTTGCCATTGTGTTTCAGAATGACGATGTTGCAAAATTCTCTGAATAACATTTTAATTCAAGCGAAACAGATTACCAATTATCTCCAAATCAAATGAGCCACTATTAGACTGATAATATTGTTTAAAATTGATATTATAATTATTAATGTTGAAGAAGCCGTCCATTCAGTATATTATGTTTAATATAAACACAATTCCTTTGTAGTTAGGTACTAAGTTATCATTCGATTTTAGTTGTTTGTATAATATAAACGATAAACGATAAAAAAATATTATTTGAATCCATTGCAAATGATATGGAAGTACTTAATATCCATTAGACCAATAGGTGCATTTTAAATTAATTAAATACGACAATAAATCCAACTCTGCTTATATTAAAATAATATTGTCTGCCGTTCCAAAATTTAGAATCACGTCATATATTATTCAATACATGGCTTATTTGTATGCCAGACGATTTTATTTTATAGCCGTAATAAAATGTACTTAATTTAAAGAAAGCACGTAGTGCAATAAAGGTGTAAAATTGAACTTCGTTAGAATCTGGTACGCATACATATTTTGAATAAACATTAAGTAATTATATTTATTAAAAAATGAAAAAATCCATATCTGATGAAGCGCGTTCTGAAAAGCGCCTTTTAAAACACGCATCTATCAATTAAATAGTTTTACTTATTTAGTAGACAGCCATGAAGTCTTTTAAATTTAAATGTACCTATAGGTACGCGAAATATAAACATTTCTATATTCAAGGCGACACTCGCAATCAATGTAGGAATATCGAAAAAAACTTCATTGTTGTGCATCAATCTGCACTACGACATTGCATTACTATGCTAGGTATCAAAATCTTCAAAAATACGTGCTTTGTTTCTTAAGCTCATATAAAACAATAAATTTAGCTTAAACGGCGGCTAATTTATTATTATCAATCGTATTCTATAGTCACATTATTGTATAGAGATGTAATTGATTATATCTTTTAGCTGCAGGAATTTAATGTACCTAGATGTTAAGAAGAATATCTGATGAGTAGGTATTGTTGTCAGATATAGGTGTTGGTACATAGGGTATGCCATAATATGAAAATTGAAGTTTGTAACGAAGATGTTAGAAATGAATATGGTTTAAAAATAAGCGATTTAAAAATACTAAACATACGCAGTAAAGATAAAGGCGACTGAAGTTATTAAAATTTAAATACAAACAATTACCTCGATGTGTGTGTATATGGTGAAACGTTCTGCATTTGGGTTAAATTATTATTCTTATTTCTAACAAATTTGCAAGAGAATTAAAATAAGTATTATGATTTATGAGGTCGAAAGAATCAATTAGAAATGCTTAGGACAATCTGTGCCAAAAACACCATTGGTTTTTAGATTCTAGGTTAATTAATAAGAGTAATGCTAATAAGCTAATAAATAGAACTTTTGATACAAATTTATATATGTTATATCTTAATATTATGTCCAGAGAGTGGTAGTGATATATTATCATATACCTAGTTGAGGGATGACAACGACCGAGGTAAAACATATCAAAATTGAGCCATCTTTGAGCCTTTAAAAAAAATCTTTAAAAAAAAATGATTTCGTATTTAATAATAGTATTGATCAGAACAATATTATATCAAAAGGAACAATCGCAGGCTTATCGAAGGCCTTAAATTAAATTGGAAAATTTTAATAATAATCATTAGGTTTATGCGAGTAGTTAGTTGAGTGCAAGTTGCAACGTATTTAAATGGCGTAAAATGACAGGACGTTTAAAAATAACCGTAATTTAGCTGACGTTTAACAAGTAGATACGTTTTGTGAATAATGATAAATTTTATTAAATAAATGGTATATTATTTAACTAATAAAAATGTATAAGTGCCTGCTTTTTGGTATTTGCATTGACTCTTGAAAAGTTGAGGGAATTTTTGATTAATGGGAATGTTACACAACTCAGAGGTGAGGCTATTTTTTTTAAATAATAATTCCGGGTCAAACGACTAATTAATTATTAGGTATTTATAACAATTTAGGATTCGCACTATTGTAATAAAGTTGTATCGAAACAAAAAAAATATCAGGTACACGCGATGGGTACACGATACGTTATAATCCGCGCGTTTATATTATACTTATAGGTACCTAATAATTTAAAATTTATTTTTAAATAAACAATGCTTTTGTTTTATTTTTTGTATTTTTATAATTCCACACAACATTATATTAATTAAAAATTTACTATGTATTTTGAAACAAATTAACAGAACGATTAATAAATTTATCCTTTAGCATTCGTGACTTGAAATGTGCTGAAATCAAACATGCGTCTACGCGTTAACTGCATTTAGATGAATAGATCAAACATAGGTGACCTTTTTATGGATAATAATCTAGTGCTAATGTAGGGTCAAGATTATTGAAATTAAAATTATTTTGCACACTTTTTCAGCGCTAACTACGACTTTTTGTTGGTTTCGATTCAAAATATTGACGTTACTTACAATTTTTTTTCTTGCATTCAGGAGTTTCAGATATTCAGGAGAGGTCTCGGGTATAATCTTGTGTTAGATATTTTTTTAAATCGATTCTTAGGTATTTAACCGACTTCCAGAAAAATAGGAGATTCACAATTGATCTGTATTTTTGTGAGTTTGTTACCTGGCGAATAACGACTGGGTGCACGGATTTTGATAATTATTTTTTTATTCGAAAGCTGGTGCCCTTGATTCCATTGAATTTAGTTTAGTTCTGACAATTTGACAATTTTGAGGCGTTTAGGTTTTGTTAAAAATAATTATTGTGTATTTTATTTAAACGCATTTTAATAAAAATATTTATAGGCATATTAGTTTTAATATCGACTCGTATTCATGAATGAAAATTCTTATTGATCAAAATATTATATTTTGAATCATCTAGAGTGTTTGGTCGGATGTTTGTGCGATCCAACGTGTGTGAAACGTAGCTACGGTACATATTTCGCGTGTCTTTACTGCTGCAGAGAATATACAATAAAAACTTAATTAAACACAATTATGAACAGTTAAGGGCACAAAATATTAACTTTATGCTTTTATCTGATTTTATGCTCCAATTCGCCATCCTTTAAACCATTTTCATTATGATTTATTTATGCGTTATTATTTAGTTACCTGTGTATAATGTTTCTTTGTTTAATTTTATTGGAATTTTTATTTAATATTTTATCCATTATTTTTGTTTTATATATCTCTACACTTGACTAATACAAGATAGTTAATTTTTATCAAATATTTTAAAACTTATTTGATTTTCTCTAAATGAAATAGATCTGCAAGTTTAGGAATATGACTTATTATTTTAAATTAAACAAATTATAATTTCTGATATGTTAAATATGAACAAATTATATCGGTTTTAAATATAAAAAATATAAGGCTTACCCTGAAGTGCCAAAATAGCGATAAGAGATGAAACAATAGAATTCATTGTGAATTACTTATATTACTAATTGATTGATTGATTGGATGGTCACTTGATGCTTCCTTTCTTGCAGACTGCGGTTTATATACTACACAAGAACATCTTGAGCAGTGCGATTTGAATGGTCTAACACGTCACTCATGTGAGAACTAACCCTTTACAGATAAATGTGTGGATTATCTGAACATGGCTTTATAAAATTTTAACTGAGAAATCCTCTTACACGCTATTAGCGTAAAGCTTAGGATGCGGAATGTATACTGGTGGACAATATTTAATTTTCGTCCAATTTTTGGTTTTGAAGGAAGCGGTTAAGGGAGTAATGTTTGGTAGCTTCGTCGCTAGAGAGGTTTAATTTTTACCACTTAACCAATATGGCAGTAAATGCAATAATTACTTTATTTCTTTCAGAATCATCCTCTTCAAAGAAAATACCTATTATATATATTAATAGGTAACTATGCCTCTGTTCTCTACTCTACATATTATATAGAGCGCTGCGAAGGGACGATGCATTATTATTTTAACAAATTAAACAAAATAATATTTTAATTCTTAGCACCTATACAGCTATATTTTACCTTCTTAGTCGTCATTTATAGACAAAAAATCTTTTGTCTGCATCGATATGTCTCACTCTTCGTTTTAATTCAGTTAGATAAGTTTATATGCGTTTATACTTACAATATTCCATTCTTATTACAAGATTGAAAGATTAAAAAATAAGTTCAGCGATACCCAGTATACCAGATAGGTATAGGCTTTGCAGAGTGTACCTAAGTACTTAATTGTATTACCACAAAGATGAAAGACCAGGTACTGAGTGCATTAAGGTTTACGATCTTTACGGTTGGTTTAATCATTGCTAATCCTTTTGTATTATTCTGGGAAAATTACAAACAAATTAATGGGAAAAAATGTAAGAGGTATTATTGTCCGATATTAAATTCAATAAACTGTAATTTTCCGATCGCATTTATCGGGTTAGCGTAGCAGCCTATTGGGACGAACAATACATGATAACATTACTGTATGATATAATTATTTAGCTAGTCAATTTATTTTTGTAAACACGCCCATTCAATAGTGTCAAAATAAAAAATAAAGGGCTCCCTACAAATATTCTGTTCTTTGTTCGATGAATTTCTTTATCGCTTGCGCACTGTGTAGTTAGTTACAAAATGGATTTTTAATTTCAATGCGTAGGTAAATGGGAATTTTGACAAATTTAGTAATAAAATCAGTACTGTTTAAATTGGGTAGCACATGTTGAAGATAATAATTTTAGGGACGTTCAATGAAAAATAACACTCTCAAAAAGAAGAGGGGAAAATTACGCGAGGCATTTTTGAGGATTTATTATTTTTGGCAAAGCAGGTAAAGCCGCGGGCGGAAAGATAGTTATTTATATATAAAGTGAATGAAGTGAAGAGAACGCATACCCAAAGCTCTCGGGAAAAGAGCTTTCGGTTACCCTCACTGAAAAGCAGGGACCTACCGGCTAAACCATAAAAGAATTGCTCTACCGCTAAAATAGCCCGGTATCTGGTAATCGGGTCATAAAATTATTGGTAAATTTTATAAATTTTACCAATACTACCTACCCATAGCGCGTGCGTAAAAGGAGTAATATTCTATCTTCATTCATCTATTAATTATTATGGACCAATAATAAAATTGATGTGTGTGTTTGTAATATTCGCTAATATCGCTTTTTAAATTCGACTTTCACGGATAGCTATAGCTGATGTTATAAGGAGTACCTAAGTTTAAGTGTGTCTGTATAATTATATCTTCAAAATTATGCAACAGATTTGGATGGGGTTTTTTTAATAGATAGAGTGATTCTATAAATTTATTCCCCAGGAAAAGTAAGTCTTAAACAAAAGAATAATTACCTACTCATTTACGCGGGTGAAACCGCGGGACGCAGCTAGTACCTATTAGAATAATATTTGTGTAATTTTTAATCAAATTGCTAATTGAACGAACCAAAACATAACTATAGTAATCGCAATAAAATTCGTAAAAAAGCATAATCAAAACAAAGTAAACCACCAAATTTTGCCGTCAATTCAGCAAATCAAATGATTGCCGTAAGTAGGTATTTGTGGGCAAAATTGATGCATCTCAAGACGTGCCTAATTGTCATTTATATTGATTTCAATGTGAATTTAATAATTGAGCTAGATATTATGTAATAATAGTGATAATAACTGAATCAAACGTGTTTTTGTATTATTTCATTATTGTGTTGAAACTTTCACGGTCTGGCAGATATTATTATAGATGAAAATTAAAAGATAATTCATAACGACAAAATTTCTATCCTACCTTCTTTTTTTTACAATAATTTTAACCGGCTTTCGATATCATGTACAACGTACGACTCGAAAGTCGATGATACGAATATCTATGGTCTGCCAGGGACGGCTGATGGTAGGCCAACTAGTAGGCCTACCGGCTTATTAGGAAGGATCCTAACGCCTTCCATAATCCAAATAGTAAGCTTTATAGGATAACTGATCCGCCTCAGTAGAAATATAAAAAAAATATCATCTTGGTAAGTATATAAAAAAATTGAAAACCTATTTTATTCTCCCTTTTTTATGAAACACTTATCTTACCTCATTTACACTCCATAGGTCTGAGAACCAACTTGCGACCTCACTATATTAACACTATGCGGTGTGTTCGAGAAAATACAATTTTTATTTTATTGGTTAAAATTACTGCTGAGCGCAGTTGGAAGTTCACGTCTGTTGCATATGCATGCAACTGACTGTATTTACACTAAACCATGTGAGAACCCTCATTTAAATATTTAATACATAAGTTAGTCCTACCGAGAGAGAGGGGAGTCGAGAAAGCTTTTAAAGCTCGTATACCTAGAGGTGAATGGATTTGGAAAGCTTTTCAACGAAAATAGTCAATCAAAAGCCTTCAAAAAAATGCCACTAAAACTTTAAAAGGAATTGAACCTATTCGGATACAACGAGTAACAAGTAACAACTACCATATCCATATGATTTAACAATTAAATGATTTTTAAATTTAAACAATAGGTTGTATGTCAAAAGATTTACCACAGCTCGACAAATTTGTAAGTGAGCAATAATGTATTTAATTAAGGTGCTGTACGGGTTGATACCTACCTACTATTTAAAAAGGTTCTGAGTCTAGACATACAAAAAAATTTGCATTATGCATAATGTTTGATATTGATTAAAGTCGCTAAGACATTCATTAGACAACTGTCTAAGTTTCGCATTAAATTAGGCTGTCTATTAGTCTTCCGTAAAATTTAAGTATTCGTCTGAGAGCTAACTTATGACTAGATGAGTATTTTACAATTTTATCGTAAGCACGTCGCGTAGACATTTTAATACAATGCGTTTATTTAGTTAACGCTGTCAATTAGTGTTTAAGTTGTAAGAAAACAGCGGATTTGAAAGAAGCTCAGTGTGATCTATGAATTACATATCTAATTGTTTTCTTTTCAATAATGATAACTTTTCGCTGTTGAATACTTTTGTATATTTTCAAAGTTTGCATGTTTGGATATGTGATATGATATTATGAGTATCAAAGTTCAAACACCACGACAAAAGTACTGAAAGGCTCATGATATAACTTGTAATGATGTTTAGAATAAGCCTGTGAAAAAAAGCTTTAGAAATACTAACTTTTACCTACCAATGGTTTTGTCTGCGGGTAAACCAGCCGACCGGCTCAGTTTCTGTTACATATTTTATTTCGCACCTATCAGCTTTCTATAAAAATATCTCAGTGCAAGACATATTTTTATATTGATGATGCTTAGCCAACACGTCTAGAAGCGAAACTATAATTTTATCCATGAAAATAATGGTCAATTTATTATCGCCATACAAAATCTGTGCTCTCAGAGAAACTATCGCCAGCATATTTATTTTAATTTTCTTGTCAAGCTTCAAAAGTTCCTACGTCATTAATTATGGAAACTTTTCAATCTTTCAAGACTGGACTACCAAATCCATGGCTGTTATTTAAATATAGATAGGTACATATTATCATCCGCTGTATAAACGGTATATCGCTGCGACAACTAAAACCGCTATTTCTTATGAATTGTACTGACAACTCATTTCCATTCACGTCTCGTTTCCCGACTAATAAAATTAATCACAGTGGACAGGCGGAGCTTGCCGTGTGTAAATCATGTTCTGGCCTAACTTAATAATTGTTAATGGGCCGTATGGATCTGCGCTTTATTGTTTATGATCTTTACGTTTGAACGCGGAGTTATGGGTATGGGCGGAGTTTCGTGTTCTTTTAATATCGGTGACTTAAAAGGTTTTACTCTTAATTAGTAGCTAAGTTCTTGTATGCCTGACTGAAGAAATCGACAATAAGAACTGAATTAAACCCTTGTTTTATACTAATTTACCACAGATTACATAATAGTAGCTAAACGACTTTACCACAGAATAGATAATAGCTTTCCACCCGTGGTTTACTGGCTTCGTCCGCATAGTCAAAGTTAAACCCGCATAGATAATACCTTTCCCTGTTCCCATAGGACATATCCTATCTCAGGTCTCACGCTGATCTCTGTATCTTACGCTATCTTGTATCTTAGAGCATTAATAGCAAAGAGTATAGGCACATACTAATAATAATATACTACGTATACAAGTATAGGTAATGTTTAATAGGGAAATTAATAGCAAGTCAACGTAGGTACCTAATACCAGTAAGTACTAAGTACCAATCCAAATCGCTGCAGTGCTTGAGTAGTGAAGAAGAGAAAAGTCGTACAGACAGACAGTTACTTTCGCATTAATTAATATTTATTATACATCGAGATATATTTATTATATAGGTATTTATGATATAATAATTATTATTGGTATTTATGATAATGATTTTTTTTAACAAATTACATCCATAAATGGGATTTAGCTAAGTACGCCCACAATTTCGTACGCCCATTTTCTTATATCTTCGTAATCCTTGATAATATTTATAGGTATCCTAGTAGATAATATTATTATAAATGCGAAATTTTGTGAGAATGGATGTCAGTATGTATGTTTGTTACTCTTCCTACTGGACGGATTTAAATGAATCTAAACAATAATAGGTGGAATATAAGAATAACACATATATGACAATGAAATATAGAAATACTTACCCGATATTGCCTGCGGCCGCGGCACTGCTATAACTACCTAGTAAAAAAGCTTAGCATAGGTACCTAATAAGTACTAATAGGTAGCTATATAGAAAATATAATATTTATATACGCAAGGTAAGTAATTAGGCGCCTCATTAATGACTGTTTTGATTTTCATAAATTAAAAAGTTAATGTAAACGTGAAAGTTTTTGTTCGTTAACTTTTGATCCTTCGAGATGCCGGTTTCTTTCCCCGTTTATAGCAATAAGGGCGGCCGTACACGGACTGCTCGAGCCTCAGAGCAAGTACGGCCGCCCTAATGATGTTCCTATTCTATAGGTACATGTACCATATTATTATTTTAATTGATTATTTATAAGTAACCAAGTAAGTATTTGTTTGGCAGTACCCGAAACGAATGAACTAATTTAATGAGACTATAGTACGATAAAGTATGATTGGATAGTGTAGTTATTAATGTATGTGTCACAGGCAAATCGTATCATATTGTCTTTTTCCCTTTTTCTTTGGCTCTGACGTGGCCAGCTCGCAACCAGCCCCCATACAAGGTCTAAAAGCAGTATTATTTCCACTAGATCGAAAAATGACAGCGGTATGTACTTAGATCGCCTAGCGCCATCACTTTCCCACACTGGAAATTATACTGCTTTAGGAAAGAAAGAAAAGAAATTTATTGCCAAAAACACATTATATAAGTACGATAATACCTACATCATTAAATTTATTAATATTAAAATTAAATGAGGCAAATGGACACAGCCTCAGCAAAACTGATTTACAGGCTTTACCAATGGTATCCCCTGTTCTGGACCAACTTTAGGAAAAGTAAAAAAAAATCCCTGGTACTATAGATCTGTGTTTCTAACTGGCAACGAGGATTTTAAAGGAAGAAAATTTATATACAATATGCCTGTAGTATAGATATGAAGTATACATAATATACTATGTAGGTACCTACCAATGGTTAGTGAGGTAGAAAGCTACATAATATAATATTGTATGTAATCTTATAATATAGCCCGTATAGCCCAATAGACTAAACAATAAAGCTTCATCTTGTTCTGAGTTTTTATTGAACTATTAAAACTTACCAATAAACTAATTAGAAGAGCTTGAAAACTTGGTTTTATTTGTTGTATCTTGGCTATGTACAAATAATAAAATTGTTTGTTAAATACTCAATTTTTTACTGCATTAATACTCAAATAATAGTGGAATAAACTTCACATAATTTATAATGTTCATTGTAGGCTATGATTGTAGGTATCTATTACAAACATAAAATAATGTCTTCCCATTGTATTTAGTATGGTCATGGCTACTTATACTAATGTGTTCTTTTAGTTCAATATGTAGTTACATTATAATAGTGAAGACCCATGTCCCCTAGTGGGGTAAGATGCCATTATACATCTGTTTCACTCATCGATTTTCTTTAGGGACAAGTAGGTGATCTGTCTTCCGTATCCTACCAGACCGATACATTTTTTTTTTCTTCGTCTCCACCGGGAATCGAACCCAGGACCCCTCGATGCTACGCTCACGCATCAACCACTGTACCAAGGAGGTGGTCAATAGTCTCTTCTAGTTATAGTATGGCAGTAATAAAATTAAACAATAATTACACAAAATATAACTTTATTTAATCAAAATTCTTCACATTTAAAAGAAGACATGGACAAGAAGTCCTGTTTAAAATAAACACTAAATGAGTCATACAAATTCTAAACATGTTACATTAAAATTGAATAGGCAAGAAAATAACTATAACATACAAACTAATTATTAAGAAAAGATGCTAGTATTTCAGTTCTAATGAAATCTTATTGTAAATGGTATTGGATCGATTGTAGTAATATAATATTTTGTACAAAATATGTATAACATAATTATTTTCAAATCGGATTGTTTTTAATTATAAGTGATTTTTTACTGAACATGAAGTGAACAAAAATCGGTAAAGCTTTTATGAATTGATACAAGAGTTAAAATAACTAGTCCTAGTATTAAGATAACCAGTAAATACTTTTTATAAGATAGATATTTGCTCTTTTCAATATGACACAGTAACAATACTTATAAAGTATTTTTATATTAAAATTATACAGGAAAATGTTCCCAATGTCTTAATCTTTTCGATAGTCATTCATACCCAATACGAGAATAACCTACTATACAAATAAGTCAACAATATATT
>CAJQZN010034513.1:0-20403 GCA_907164685.1 Colias eurytheme | reverse complement strand
TGCATTTCAATGTTCTTTAAAATTGTGTGTTGTGTTTTATATTACATTTCTAAATTCTAAATATTAGAATTTAGAAATGTAATATAAAACGCAACTCTGTGGCAATCATCATCTGTGTTTATATTCTGACAGATATTATTAACTTTAAATATATTCGCTAAACTTTTTTTAAAATAAAGTTTATCTAAAACATTTAAACGAAGATAATAAAAAAAAGAACGTGTGTGCCGAGAAAACGTGTCAGATTCATAGATACCAAAATCGCCGCCTTGCTCCATAACGCGACAGTATTACCATGACGCGATCTTGAAATTCGACGACCATCTTGGATTTTAGTTTTGACCTCATATTCGTTAATAGCTATCCCAAAAACCATGAAAATGACACCCATCACGAAAAAAGTCAAATTTTCGTCAGCGCCATCTTGGATTATAGTTTTGACCTCATATTCGTTAATAGCTACCCCAAAAACCATGAAAATGACACCCATGATGAAAAGATGTAAAATTTTTCGTCGGCGCCATCTTGGATTTTAGTTTTGACCTCAAACTGGTTAATAGCTACCCCAAAAACCATGAAAATGACACCCATAACGAAAAGATGTACAATTTTCGTCGGCGCCATCTTGGAATTCAGTTTTAACCTCATATTGGTTAATAGCTACCCCAAAAACCATGAAAATGATACCCATGACGAAAAGATGTAAAAGTTTTGTCGGCGCCATCTTGGATTAGAGTTTTATCCTCATATTCGTTAATAGCTACCCCAAAAACCATGAAAATGACACCCATCACGAAAAAAAGTCAAATTTTTCGTCGGCGCCATCTTGGATTTTAGTTTTGACCTCATATTGGTTAATAGCTACCCCAAAAACAATGAAAATGACACCCATGACGAAAAGATGTACAATTTTCGTCGGCGCCATCTTGGATTTCAGTTTTGACCTCATATTCGTTAAAGCTACCCCAAAAACTATGAAAATGACACCCATGACGAAAATATGTCAAATTTTTCGTCGGCGCCATCTTGGATTTTAGTTTTGACCTCATATTGGTCAATAGCTACCCCAAAAACCATGAAAATGACACCCATGACGAAAAGATGTACAATTTTTGTCGGCGCCATCTTGGATTTCAGTTTTGACCTCATATTCGTTAATAGCTACCCCAAAAACTATGAAAATGACACCCATCACGAAAAAAAGTCAAATTTTCGTCGACGCCATCTTGAATTGTTTTACCCCACCAATCTATTCAACAACCCATAAAAAATAGCATCTGAAAAGTATCAAATATTTCAAATCACGAAAACGACAGTGCACGCACAATAATCTTTTTCTAATTCGTTTTATTTTTGGGACAAGGAGCGATACACCCGTCCTTCCAAGAGCGCTTCTGAGCGCGGTCTGACGACCCGCGAGAGCAAAATGTATGAAGAAATCAAGAAGTATTTTTTTAGCTAATAATTGAAATAAAATTTTGATTTAGATACAAAAAAATTATCAGAATCTATAAAGGACTATAATATATCCCTCAATAATTTATAGGTAAGAAGATAGATTAGGCTTTTAATTTTCTTAAAATTGTACCGTTTTAGACCCCATTTTTTTGCATTTTATGCGATCATTGTGCTGGGAAAATCGTATTTCAGCGACAATTTTGTATGACGTCGTACAATTTTTATAAGATGATCGTAGATCTGAATATATTATATTCTTTAAATTAAGATATTACTTTGTTCTCACGTGTAATTGCTTTGAGTTAAAATGGTACCGTAAAATAGCGTTTTTTGTTAAAAATCGGTAATAGCACCCTTAAATAAATGAAAATTTGATTTGATTGAATATAAGTTGATTTAAGAAATGTTAATTAGTAAGATAATATGAACATAATATTATTATTTTACGGTAAGACTGTTACCCGATTGTCTCAATAAGTGCTATAATAAAAAAAAATAACAACGTGTTTTATTACAGAAATCATTTACTTTATATACATTTCCTAATACGATATTGGAATTATATATAATTCCAAGGAAGATTATACATTTACTAGGATATGTATGCATTAAATAGTTTATTAAACAATATTTTATACATTTCCTAAGTGGCATCGGCATTGTACACATTTCCTATTAGTTTGAGACCCATTCGTAAATAAGTCTTCAAATAACGTTTGTTTTATTATCTCGAAACTGCAATTAATAAAAAATGAAAATATATTTTTTTTAATAACTAATAAAAAATATCCTGTCCAGGATTTTTCCAGTCAAACCATTTTTAATATGTACACTTAATTTATTATAAAATTGGTCTCATTCTATTATCACGCCGTTGCATTTCGACTTATATTCGGATCTTAGACCACTAGGATTTGTATACAATTCCTTGATTTCATACATTTCCGGTAACATAGTTATACATAATTTCATTTTATTTATTTACATTAAGTATATACATAATTACATACTGATATTATATCTACCTATACATATATATATGTATATATATGTATATCATGTTTTAACTGATGTATTTATTTATTAGTATTTATCATATTAATAGAAATATATCTTTCACATAATATACTCATGTTAAATTATCATTATATACAATTCTAGACTGAAACTCCAATAGTCACTTGGGGTCACTGAAAATCAGTGGTGGTGAGGTATTAATCACCTTGCCATCATATACTGAGTTGGCTCCATTTGTCAGGTCACTCACTGCCACATTACAGTTCTTAGGAATAAGATTATTTTTAATTAATTATTTTTCTTTTTATTTCTTTTTGTTTTTCCTTCGTTTATATATGTATCTCGTGTTGTGATCTTGACAATAAATGTGTTTTATTTATTTATTTATTTAATGTCCCTTACTGCATGCTTTTCATGCAGTTGTCCGCACCATATGTATTGTGGTCTTTGTCCATACACACTTTCTCCAAAGCCCTGTTTTGGTCTTGTTTGATGTATAAGCTCCTGTATATTAGTAAAAGTTAATCAAATATTTAATTCTTAATTCTTGAAATTTGGTATAGTATTCTTTGTGTGATACAAATCAAAACCAACAGTCAGGTTAGGTAGACTACAATTTACAAAACTGGCAGGGTTGCCATGCAATGGTTGGTGGTTAATGAAACACTTGACTCGACTGTAAGCTTGTATTGAACTGCTTAAACTGTAGAACAACAGGACTATATATTCTAGACGCACACATACAATAGATTGCACACTACACTGTAAACTGTAGAATTAATATTAAAGACATAGTTCACTATATATTTTGTAGTCTTTGATTATTTATACAACAGACTAGAAATAAATACTATGTATGCGATTATACCTATTCTAGCCATCCATTTTAGTGTTCCTTAAAATTAAGTACATCTTAGTCAAAGGACAACTTATTGTGTGTTTGCCCGTAATGCACTCATAATAATTTTAAGTTGAATGTTTGTCATTCTTTATGTACCAAACACAGTCACGGCCACGGCGCTCATTCCATTTTACTGGTATTAAAACAGATGAAATCCTTCATGATCCCATATCCTTCTTAGTAGCAAATGTAGAAATCCCTTTCTTGTGTCTACAATGTTTTTGTGGAGAATCGTATTTACATTTGGGATGGATTAATTCTTCTCCTCTCTTGAACAAATTTGTTATTGCGAACGTGTACAAATTAATATTATGTTGACAGTTGACAGTTGACACTTGACGCCAAAGACTTGAAAATAAAAGGTACGTGTCTCAGAGGAATAAACCTAGTACGTGTACATATATTTACATTAGTGCCATCTAGTGGCTCTGGAAGGAAAAGAACATCAAGTCAGTGTTTAACGTGCCATCTAGTGTGTTAAAAGCAAAAGACTAAGAGATATAATCGAACATGTAGTACGTTATTTCCCCACTGGCGCTTTAATTGCGTAAATTCATAGTGCAACTTTTTTTGTATGGAGTGCACCGTCTGTTGTATACGTAGTATATTATTATTAGTCTGTGCTAATATTATAAATGCGAAAGTAACTCTGTCTGTCTGTCTGTTACTCAATCACGCCTAAACTACAGAACCAATTTTCATTAAATTTGGTATGGAGATATTTTGATACCCGAGAAAGGACATAGGCTACTTTTTATCCCGGGAAAATGATGTAATCCCGGAAATCCCACGGGAACGGGAACTATGCGGGTTTTTCTTTGTCTGCGCGGGCGAAGCCGCGGGCGGAAACCTAGTATTATATAAATATTAATAATATAATATTCAAAATGCCACTATTACATAGTTGTATTATATTAACAGAACAAAGCATAAGAGGCCGCCTCACGAATAATAGACGGAAGCCGTGCCAACCACGTGCGCGATACTGACTAATAACATGTAGAAATAAATCATTAATGTAATATATTAGTGTGTGAAAAACGAATTTATCAACGCACTAACGGATTGCGATTTAAACTAATGGAAAATCTAATTGTGTTTTATTTTAGTTATCCTTCAAGTTCGTGGAATTTGATAATGGAATGGTGTAATATTATCTCCAAGTTAATATTTTAACCATATTTACATATTGTATTTTTTTGTATAAAGAACGAAGACAAAATAATCGTCTGTATTTTGGAATTTTGACATAGGTAGTCCTTTTTTGCGAAATGCTTCTTCCACATTACAGTAGACATAGTAAGTTAATTCACCACGAATCATAATCACAGTGTTCAAAATTAAATATTTTTAAGCACAATACAAGTACATATACCTGTACCTATATTTGAGAGCTTTTAAAGTTTGAGATCTTGGCATTTTAATGCCTGAATAATACATCGAACTATTAATTGCATACAGAGAAATACTAAAATTATCTAATCCTAATTCTCACTTTTCAAGCGAAGTTCGTTACCCATTTATGGGGCATATGCATTATGCATACGTCATAATCTAACCTAACTGATCACTTTTTTTTTATTCGATTTGATTTATAATTCTTCTTATACAAAAATATTATCAGCTCTGTCCAGATTCATATCCATTCTCCATTAAGTCCAACATATATTTTATAACAGCACAACTACAAAATCAATTACAACAACAAACTTACACTAATTGGATTAACCTTTAGATCCATTATTTGATGGATGCGTGCCAAAAACAAAGCATTATTCGCGAATAAAGAGTATTGCAATTAGATTAAATTATAACATCATGTGTTCAATCATATCAGAGGGTTATAAACATGTCCGTGTGTCGAGCAGTAATGGCTCGGCTATTGTGGATGTTACTGGGAAGTGCACTAATAGATGCTAAATAATACATTAAAATACGTCGTTTTGTTGAGTGTTGATGGGATTTGAATGTGGCAGATTTTGATATAAATGAAAACAATTATTTATTGTTATTCATTGTTAGGCATGTTAAATTTTCGGAATTTACTGATGTTACTCAAAAATAATGATTTTGATTTAATAGATGATTTGATTTCTATTGAGATCTGTCTAATCTGGTTCGCTAATACCTATATAACATTAAACTAAATATATCTAGTTATTTTCATTGCATATAAGTAATTTAGGCACGAGACAAAAAAATGTTATTCGTTTTGTCACCATCCAGACCAAAATGCCTGGTGGTAACAAACACTTTGACATACAAAATATCATAAGAAACTAATCATAAATCTTGTAATACAATGTATGTAGGTATAGTACATTTGCTCTTTACCATTTTATTGTGGATCAAAATAATCGTTCAAAACACGAGTTAAAATCAGTTCTAATAAATCACTAGAAAAGTGGAATAATTAATAAGGTGACGATGTAAAGATAACACTGGGCACAACATCATTAGTAAGGCAGAAAGACACTTGTCTTACCTTGAACTTAGCCCTGTTTTAGTACTTTGTTAGGTCACGGTCACAGGGCGAAGCGATAATATATAAACGGGAAATTTAAAAACAGTAAGAGATATTTCACAGAAAAGTCCTCGCAATTGTTATAATATTGTGTTTGTGTCGACTTCCAAACAATATTTTTCTATCATACCTACCATGTATCTTCTGATATTATTTCACACTTATCCAATATTTATAATAGATACGGTTGGTATTATTGTTTGTTTGTTTTATTAATATTAATATTCAATTGTTTTAGCATGCAGCATTTAAACAAGAGTTAAAATGACGTTTAGGACCAACAACCGTTGGTGATTTTTCAAAATTTACAGCATTAATCTTAATCTATATAATATATCCTTCCATATTATATCTTGCACTGCACCACACAGTAACCCTTTTTGCCTTATTACAAAACCAGATTTAGACCAGACAATTGACTTTGTTCGCCATAAGTCAGACATAAAACGGATGCCAATGTCAAATGTTATTGTTGGACGAATATTAATTATCTGGAGACATTAATATCTGGGAGGATGGATGGCTTTTTGGCTCTTCAAAGTTATAAGCTGTTTGGTCACTTGGTTGGATTTTGAGGCTTTGTAAAAGTGTTAGTATGTAATTTTTAAATAGGTATGTATAAGGGAATAATTGGTTACTGTAATGGGTAGGTACACGGCTTGTAATTGTTGTAGAAGACTTATTGGTTTAAACTATAATTTTCTGATAAACGTGGCGTACGAATGGTATGTACATCTATTGGAAAAATAATATTATTTTTCATTTATTAACATTGACTGTTTGACAGGGATACTGACCAAATTGTTACAAGCATGATTTAGTAAATAGGTACCATAAAACAAACACTATACAGAAATCTTTCTCGAATTTTGAAAAAAAAAGTATATATAAAATAAAAAATTGTCTCTATAGTAGGTTAAAGAATAAAAATCACTTGTTCTCCAAGGAGCGATGGCTGTAAGTTCGAATTGGAAGAATCCATAAACTTTTTATTCTAGTTTATTCTACGAATCTTTAAGTAGGTATTATTTTCAAACAAGTCCACAGTAAAATTTAACTAACAGTATCCTAACATTAAAATATTATTTACCATAACAAATATACCATTAATAATAGAATTTTGACATAACGGTAGTATGATAGGTGTAAAGTATCACATAATTAGCTACTTATAAATAAAATATCACTTTTTCATTCGAGGTAGGGTCGGCATACAACGTATTATTATAAATTATAATTTACGGCCAATTAGACGAGGTGCTGCCTAAACGAGTGGATCGGTTACTAATGACTAATATTATATTTAACTCGATTTGGTGAAATTACTGTGACAGTGTTGTTTTTTTGTTTGTGGGTTGCGTAGTAATCCGATACTAAATAGCCTTAACAGCGTAGCGGAGTCAGTCATATACAGGTTGTCCCACTGTTGGTATACTAAGCTCAAAGGAGGTTATAGTATTGCATACGCTGAGTACGTAAAAAATACTTATAAAATTCCAGACGCATTTTTTTCTGAAATAGATGAATTCTTAAAAGTCTATGGGTACACCCATAACAAGCAACCCGCCCAACTTTGCCACCAGCACGTGAGCTATCGTTTAAGATTATGTTTTCATAGACAAAATGCTCATATTAGAGCAGCGGTATATGCCGGCTGCGCGAAGCTAGAGAAGAAAACATGAATTTTCAGGAAAAATTTAGCAAAAAATTTTTGATGTAATTTTGTTGTTTGAGTATTTTTTACGTGATCAGTGTATGCAAAACTACAAGTCCTTTCGCCCTTAGTATACCAATAGTGGGACACCCTGTATAAGCTTATAAGTTTTTTAGTGAAAAAATCAAGAAACTTTTTTTTTGCTTTTTCACTCAATAACATTATACTTACCTATCTATGAAGAGTTTTTTTGTTTGTTTGTTTGTGTAAGATAGCCCATTTATCGAGGAAGGCTATTGGCTATAGTATATCATCTCGCTAAGACCAATAAGAGCGGAGCACTGCGGGTAAAACCGCGGAGCACAGCTAGTTTTAATATAAGTAGTGCTGAGACGATAGTTAATTACAAGTGCATCAATTTTTTTATCTATAAACGTTGAAAAATATTTCCAGTTATTTTCAATGAGAGTAAAAATAAAAGAAAACCTAACTTGGCGAGGTTTAGTAATAAAATATTGTGTTCTGCGCATTCCTTTATGAAACTGTACGAAGTGTCTCTTAATTCCGCTTCCCGCAGACGAGGTTTACAAAGTACTCGGTATTTGACAAGTACGGTCAGCAAAAAAGTCGACCTTTTCATATAAAATTCTTATATACAAATATGTAATATATTTTATGATACCATGAATACCTATTCATGTAAATTTATTAGTAAGTGTTAATTAGTGTAAGACAGGTATAAAAACAAAATTTATTTTAAGTGCTTTTAAAAGAAAGAAAACGTACACAAAGGTAACGACGCATTGCAAATTAATTAGGTAAATATTGCGATAAGTAATCATATAATTATTAAGCTAATATCTTTTGTATTGATTTAAAGTAGCAAATGTATCTATATTTTAATTAAAGACAACTAGGTATACTTTCTTAGGGAAATAAAACTTAAACAAGAAGTATAAGAATGCATGATATGCTAATAAAATTTTCACACGCATTGTCTTTTACATAAAAATATAAAATGTTTCACAAAACTGACTATTCATCCTGATCGCAATCAATCGAGCTTATAATATTTCATTCAATCTTATTAGAATATTTATTGCCAATAAATATTCCACAAACATGACACAAATTTTTTTGCACACCGTACAGGGGGTGAAACAAAGCTGCTCACTACTCTTGCCACTTTTTAGTTTTTATACCGCCTCCCTCCCTGATGCTATTTTTGTTAACCACGTTCACAGAAAGATGGATGCGGTCTTAATCTCCACTGTTTATGACCGCTTAGTTAAAATGCTTCGGTTTTTAAGTAAACTATTAATGATAGCTGTTAAGTGTTTATTTTGTTAATGTTCGTTCTGTAATGTCGGGAATGAATGGTGTGGTTTATATGTGTTTAAAAGTCCTTTTTTTGTTTAAATTAAATGCCCTCTAAGTATTTTAGAATAACGTCGTCGTTTACTTTTGAGTTTTGAGCATTTTTATTTCGATATCAGATGTTATGATTATCTTGACTATGTATTGTACTGCCTAATATCAACGAAATTTGTATTACAGAGCAAACGATATAGGTCAGGTACTTACTAGTAATCAATTTGTTAAATTATTAGATATTATTAATTCCTTGACTCAATATTTAATAACAATTCAGAAATCATAAAAACACAAGCATCACACCACAATTATTATTCCACTCAATTTCAACAATTCCACGTTTATTATACCTACTTATAACTCTTATAAGTTATACATCATTTCCACAGACTCAATACCTATTCAAAAGTATAAAAATACCGCAACACATAGAACACCTACCCGAATGAAAGACCCGTAGAATAAAGGACAAACAAAATGTCTATAAAGGCGAGACTAAACATTTCCAAGACGCTACTGGGGTGGGAAAAAGGGGGGTAACATACATATAATTTATAAACAAATTGCTTAGCGATTTTCAACCTTATTGCAACGAAATAAGGTCCATGGTGACCGTAATTTAGAAGTTTGTGCGATAAATACTGTCCATTTATGAAAGAGCTTTGATAGTGCATTACAGGGATGGGGAGGGGGGCTATTTTATATGTAGTCGTTTGTTTGGAGTATAAAGCCGGTGATAAATTCTGTGCCTCCAGTGAATAAGGGAATAACTCAAAAACAGCACTTTTCAGGAGAGACAAAAAACTATATATCAATACTAAATCTTTATTAATTCAAAATTTTAAGCTTGTATGTGTAAGATATGATGTTTGACTATATTTTTACATATGAATACATATTGTAACAACCCCATAAATATACTTTTTTCGTGTTTTTTTGTAGTTGTGGCCTTATGAACGAGTACTTCATGGAATAACTCAATGTATTCACATAATTTTTTTTTTACTCTTTGCAATATAACGACTTATGCCCTTATGCACTATGTTCATAATCGCACAACACGACTTATATTATTGCCAGTTTTGGTTTTATAGAAATGATGTGACTTATTATGCTTGAAATTTGTGTACTTTATGACTCAATTGAGGCATTTTAGTGGAAAAACTATGCACGTAGCTTGAAAAACGAATGAAATCAACGGGTTTTTTTATCGTTATTAGATAATAAAAACAAAACAACATTTAGGTATTTATGAATTTAACCCTAGAAGTCCAATCTACGTAAATTAGACGTATGAACTCTTCTATAATTATTTACCATCGAATCGCTGCAAAATCCAGAACCAACTTATTAGCCGTCGAGACCTAGCAGTAGGTACATAGTTGGCTCATCCCGGTAAATTCCGCCATTTGGTTGTAAAGAGGATGTTGTGCGTCATTTTGACGTATAATTGGGCTTTTCGTAACTTTTAAGATAGTTTCAAATTTTTATTTTGTGATTTATTTGAATAATTTTTTTCCAAGTCACGTTTCACATGATATCTATAGTATTATACTATAGATTGAGTATAAAATGGGATCCAGACAACTTTTATACTAGGACGAAGAACCTTCAATTTTAGTAAATGACGATTATTGTCCTCCGCTGGATTTGGACTTCAAGCAAGGGGATTGGGTGGCTGAAGATGTTGTCCGGAGTAAAACCGAATATGTTATGCCTTATGGGGTTTTGTTACCCATGTATAATGAAAGTCGTAGATTGTAAAATAAACCTTTAATCGATCTTTCAACAATACAGTACTATGTTGTTCATGCTATACCTACAATGTTTCACCAGTCAACCACAATGAGTCTAGTCTGTACAGGTTAGCAGGAGACAATCATTGAGTATTGGTATTAAATACGTATCAACTGCGTATTGCGTTTTGCGTATTAACTATTGTCCTAGTGAAAATTAATCGTCGAATCAATTTAAAATTCGATCGAGTGCGTTCCGTTTCGGAACGCCACAGATAATAAAATATAGATAATAAAAGTGGCAACGCCACAATGTCATGGTGGTATACATTGAGGATACAAGCACTATAAAGAGATAAGAGAAGCCCGAAAACCATATCCCTGTATGTTCAGTTAATACAGGAAAAGTTATAGGTGGTCAGTGGCGATATTTTACGGCATGATATATAATTTTAACAATTTCTATATCATATAATATCAAAATAATGTAGATAAATAAAGAAAAAACAATGAGCCGCAAAGATTTTATGAAAAAATTAAGCACAGATTTGAAGGTGCCTTGGCTGCAAATACGACTTGTGGCACGCACTTTGAAGAGACTCTACGTGACAATAGCCCAATTTTTTCAAAATATGTGGTGCCAGAGTATCCATAAAATGTTTACGAAAATGCAGGACCAAAGAAGTATCGATATTGCGGATTTTTTCCTATAAAAAAGGCATATTACCAAAGCACAGTGGCTAAAACGCTATATGCGGAGAAAAAAATATTCATAATCTGTGTTCATAATTGTCAATACCGGTTATAAATACTTTTTTTTATGCGACTATTATAGACTATAGTATTATTTATTGTCTTGATTATTGTAGTTGTTGTAGTTAGATAATTTTTTTTTAAAGATTAAAAAAAAAAAGATTAAAAACTTACCCAATTATAAGAAGAAAATATAAGTTTAACATTTTTGTTGGCTTTTTTAGATGATTCAATTATCGTTCTGTATTTATATATAAACAAAGAGTATAATATCATTAAATGCACTTAATGTGTTAACTGTATTTTTTTAATATCTATTGCAAAAAATAGTTAACTTCCATAGAAATATATTAGTATCCCAAGTTAACTAATAAATACCTTTTTTAAAAAATAAAGATTTGTTGTTGCAGATTTATTGAAAAAACGATTGAAAAATAATAAGGAATAGTGTGTTTTGTTTCCGTGCAGTATTCAAATAGACCAATAGCAACACGGCATTAATGTCGTCACTTGAACCAATGACACTAAAAGAGTTGTTCCTTTATGCTCATGTTAGAAAAATGACACAAATGCGTTTATACTAAAATAGTGTTAGGACTGATGGAACAAAATGAATTAAGTCTTTATTCAAAAAGTATAACTACACATACGTCTTTGCGTTCGTGGGTACTTTTGACTCGAGACGAATAGTTCCTTTGCGATTGCCTAAAATGATGGATAAGGTAACTTATACCGTTAATCACACCCTACTTATACCGTTTGGGTCATTCGAAAAAATGGGTTAGGACGCAGCTAGAGATATGACCTTTTGATATGTTGTGTATTTTGACGAGCTGAATCCAATGGTGCAATAAAAACCAAAGGGAATAACTCGTCTTACTCCCTTATTCACTGGAGGCACAGAATTGTCGAATAGTTCTAGATGTTGCGGTGTTTAGGGAAAACGACATTTTGTAATATGCCTAGTATTGTTGACTGGTAGTAATTTTGAGAATATGAAAGTATATCTACAAATAACGCATTTGTGCGGTAGATATTGAAACTTATTATTTGGTTTTAGTATAGCAACTAGGTAGGTACCTACTCGTAGGTAGTCGAAAAAATATTATAACGAGTGTAAGGTGTAGGAAGAAAGTAATATAAATATTTAAATATCCCTTATTAATGTTTTTAAATAAGAAACCATGTTTACTAAAATCCTTATTTTATATTAAGTATAACAAAAAATCATATACGAGTAGATACCTTATAATATAATTTATAGTTTCAAATAATATCTATAAAGTAATTAAAACCAATTAACAATATCGTTCACTAAGCATGCGCAAACTTTTGCACAATACCGTGTGGACTATAAGATAAAGCAGTGTTAACAACCAACATTCTAAAATCTACTCTATTCCCAAAACATAAGGTTCATATTTCAATAAATTGTCATTGACACCTGTTTCTAACATCCGGCCATAATGAGCGAGTACAGTTGTGTATAAAATTAATTTCGTAATATTTTTAATTATCTCTTATCTCATTAATATTACTATTATTTAAAGATACGATAAATGTATAGTTTTAGATGAAATTGATATTGATGAAGATGATTAGAAAACAGGTTTAATCTAATCTTCAAATCTTGCGTTAATCACTTAGGTACTTATAAATTTATGTGAATATTTGGCTATATTTTTAATGTTTTTATTATTGATATTGAGATTATGAACGTGACATTATTTTTGTAAGTTTGTTTTTCGTCGTAATAAAGTAAAACCGGGTGGCGTATTATTGCATAGGTATTGCATGAAATGTGTTAGTGATTTAATGCATTCAAACACTAGATAATACATATAAAGGTAAGGTTAATACCTACTACCTACAGTCTTACACATTATTTCCCTATAGGTACCTAGGTAGTATGTTCAAATCGGAATCTTATTAGAATCAAACTGGAGGATAGAAATACCTAATTTACCTAGTACCTATGTCATATCGGATCAACTAATTATACCTCCTTAAAAAACGTAATACCTAATCTAAGTATTTTAATACATATTTCATAAACGTTCTGAATGTAACTGTACAAGAAAAACAACAAACATATAAATATGAAAATAGAAAATTTTTCTAATCCTAGGATATAAATCTTATGAGATCTTTTCTTGTCACTGTATATTTATATTTATACATTTAGGTAGGGGAGGCCGGGGTTCAAAGTGCCGGGGGTAGGTTGTTCCGATTGAAATAGCTCCGCCAAGAAAAGAGATAGGAATAAGTGTGAAGTGCATCGCGAAATGTCATATCATCGCGCATTTGCGTCAGTCATTTTAGTGACGGTCTGCCCGCGTGTTAGCGTGGTAGTCGATTGGTGACACTCAAACATTACGTAAGTAAATTTTTTCGTCATCATACTTTTTGGTCTATTTCAATCAATTTTCTAGCTATTTGTGTGTAACTTGCTATTATCTGTCGAGCAAACTATAGTGATTAACTTTTTAATATCGTTTTTGGCTTTTTAAAACGTATTCTATCATAATTGGATGTTACTTTAGAAAATGGAATTTGGGGTTCCAAGTTCCTCTGCTGGGGGGCTAGTTGTTCCGCGGAACAACCTGCCCCGTAAAATTAAAACTTTGTTTTAGGATGAGAAACTATAAACGAAAAACCGAACGGGGCAAGGTTTCATTTGAGCTTTTGAGCCTGAAGCAATTAAACCTTTACCAAAAGCACCGCCAAGATCGTGTGTAACAACTAAGCGACGAATAAGAAAATCAGCAATACTGACAGATACGCCTGAAAAGAATGCTTTGGCTGAAGAAAAGGCAAGAAAAGTAAAGAGCAATAGTAAAATAAAGACGAAGGAAGTTGAAAAAAGAGTCAGAAATAATAGAGTAACTGGTAAAAACAAGCGAAATTATAAAGTGGCAAGTAAATCCGCAAATGTTAAAGAAAATGTGAAAAGGAAACTACTGCAAGAAGATAATCATGGAAGTGATAGTGAAGAAGAGACAAGAGACCATGGAATGGTATTATCTAATATATTGCAATTTATATTCCAACTCACGACCAGGTGAACAATGGATTGAATGCGTCATGTGTAAGAATTGGGCTCATTCAAAATGCCTGAAATCTGAAGATGTTCATTCTTATGTTTGTCAAAATTGTAATTCTGACGACGACTCTGAATATTTTTTTAAGTAACTGAAATGGATCTGTTTTTCCAGAGTAGGTTATAAGTTTAGATTATTGATCTCAGTAAAGTCATTGCTATAAGACTGAATTAAGAAACTATAACTCGAAATGTTAAAATTTGTTATTTTTTGTGTTTTCATTAAAATAAATAATTTTGTTTTTTTGACAAGCAAACGTTTGTCAAAGTTGATTGAGTAATATTAAAAATTATTTATTATTATTCTAAAATCTATTAATTAGGTTGAACTACACTTGTTATTATTGTATGTTTGCAGTTATGTTCATTACATTTTTTAATTTTGTTAAAAAGTTTGTAAAAAACATTAAGATTTTGTACTTTTCTAAATAAAACTCTAATAAATATTCAATTATACACCTAATTTATTTTATATAATACCTTTCCAACTAATACTACATTATTAGGGACTGGAGTTGATAAGCGGAACAACTTACCTCAGCTGAGGAACAACCAGCCCCTTTGTGGGGCGAGTTGTTCCTTGTCGACTTTTTGCAGAAAAAATATCCTGAGCAATAATATATGCTTATTTCAAAGAACTTAAGTTTACAATTTGAAACAAGGATAAATTATGCACCATTTTATATAGGAATCGTTGATTTTAAACATTTCTATTACATTTATATTGCCTCCGACTCCAAAATCGGAACGTCGAACCCCGGCCTCCCCTACATACTTATTTAACTATAAATGAGTATATAAACAAATTAATAACATGCATTTGACATTTGACGGGTTTAAATTTTAAAAATGAAAACTGTCACAGCGTAAAGCCGAGTTCAACCTTGACCACACAATACACATGATATAAAAATAACATTCGATGTGATCTTTAACTTGGTAAATAGGTAGTAACTAGTAAGTCATTCTTTTAACAAATGATGAATTATAAAAATCCTTTTGCGTATTTCGTGATACCTAGATAAGCGTGGAAAGATGTCATCACAATTCGTTGAATCCTTACAAATTGTTCCACAGGATTTTCCTAGCATTGTATACGTAGGTACTTATTATATGACATAGGTTCATAATTGGATAATTAAACCACATTATAAAATGTTATACCGTTGATTGTACTAACTACAAAGTATATCTACGACCTACAGGATATTAATTAACATTGTAGGTAGGTAGGTACCTACAGTTTGTATTATGGATAATTAAAAAGCATAATTTGAAATCTATGTCAGTTTAGGTAATATACAGTCTACATAGCACACATGCTTAGATATCCATAAACAATAGACGTTCCAAATTCAAATCGCACAAAGAACGTTACACAAAAATTAGAATTTTCTTGTTCTATATTTAAAACTCCGTGACGTCACGCCACACCAATCAGACAATAGAATCGGCCTTTCCAATTCGGTTCTATTGTTGAACGCAGCGCTCTGATTGGTGGAAAGGCACAATGGGAAACGCCCACAACACAATACCCTATTGTCAGAGCCAGAGTGAGGAAATCCCGCCCAGATTATTTTTACTTGAAGAATATTTTATTTTTTTAACGAAAATACCTCATAGATGAGGAGGGTCGGAACAAAAACCGATAAACGACATGCTGTATTATTTTTTTTTTTTTTGTAATTTCGATGCTTTTGCATAATTTTACATGATAAGCTTATTGAATCTGTTCTAAAGCCGATGAATCTAGTAGAAAAATGCGCTTCAAGTTAAATGATCTATACAGATACCGATAAATCCACTGATGAGGTAAAAGAAAATTGATATCTTAACAGAAACCGATAAATCCTACATTAATTTGATAGATTTTTATAAGGTTGAGACAAAAACCGATATATCAATTTTTTATTTTTAATTATTTAATTCCTCATATACTTAGTTTTAACCAAAAATGTTAATGGTTTTTTCACATAGCGATAAATCCTTAGTTGATTTTTTCAAAAAACGATAAATCCGGATAGTCTAAGCAAAAACCGCTATATCCATTTTTTTTTATTTTTTTTTTCGTTTATTACTTCACACACGAATCTGTTGTTTTGGCCACCAAACAATGTTGCTAATGTTGATATATTAAGATTTTCTACTCTCTTTTACCTAAAAAAACAAAGAAATAAAACGTTTTTTCCGATTTGTCAAAAATCTTAGAAAGTGGATTTAGCGGTTTTTGTTCCGAAGCTCCTCAGATCATCTGTAGCATTATGTTTTGTCAATTGTATTCCAGTTGAAGGTAAAATGTATGAACAACTAGGTATTATTATGTAAAATTAAATTGTATTGATATGATTTTAATAGAGCAACTATGGAGTTTCTTGCCGGTTCTTCTCCATAGATACCTACGACTGCTTTCCGAATCGGTGGTAAATGTTAAAAAAATGTAATGACGATTCAAAAGTGCTTCTTCTTCTCGAAGTCTAATTGAATAAATAAATGTTTGAGTTTGAGTTTAGACTAGCTATAGAGTGTAGATAGTCTTAACTAGGTAATTAGGTAATTAATAACTATTCCTCAGCATAAAACCTTGTATGAAAATATCAAAATGTTAGCAAGTTATATTAAGAACATTAAGGGGAGATAGAGTGTTCCAAAACGATATTACGAACTTTTAATGAACACCCTCAAAAGAAATCATTAATGTCCAAAGTGGCTAAAATGGGAATTTTTGTGGAAACGTTTAAAAACGAACTTTCACATGATCACGAAATATTAGCTGCTATTAGTAAGACTAATGGATCCATTTCGTGAGTGCTAGTTATTTTTACGCTGTACATTTTTAATATCTTTTATAGTAAGTAGGTACTAAGTACCTATAGGTACATACATAACTTACTACTAAAATAATTAGTAGATAGGTACTTTTATTCTGATTAAATATTGTTTGTATAATTATACTAGCAGTCCGCCCCGGCTTCGCCCGTGGTACATATTTACGTTTTCTCTACGTAAGAACCATCCTCGTACTTCAAGGAATATAATAAAGAAAGAATTAACGAAATCGGTTCAGCCGTTCTCAAATTATGCGCTTACCAACACATTTTGGGATTCATTTTTATATTATAAGATTTATCATAAGTAGGTACCTAGATCTCTTTGCTAATTTATATACCTACATATCTTAATGCCATAGGAGGTGCCTCTTCCTGTATGTTTGTTATATTTAATTCATCTGAAGAAACAATCTAATTTAGATTTATTAGAAAAATATTTATTGCAATGCATAGAACCTAAGTATGGCCTATAGATACCAATCTTCATAAGCTATGACTTTAGTTACCTACTTACCTATAGGTACAGCGTTCATCTCATTCTGTTATGTTTCCCAATTGAATATATTTTTGTAACATTAAAATTTAAAACTGTTCCTTTTGCTTTTAGTTACCTTATTATCTCATTACACATAGGTAAATTTCACATACCTATCACAAAATACCATGTAGGTATCTACAACATGCCATAATAATATACCTACCTACTTAATCAAGGAAATTGTAGACACCATAACATTAGGTTAAACACAACATACCCTTAATTCGCAAACGTCTCATAGAAGACGCAAGTAAAGATCAAAACGAAGTTTACATACCTACATAGAAGGGGAAGGGTGATATCTCGGAATGAGGGAACGCTAAGTAAAGATGATTTAATTGCAATAATGGACCGGATTTTCATAGACTGCGTTGTTTATTTGCGTTTTGAAATCGACTAATGAATGATGAAATTTGTTGAAATTAAACGGTATTTTGGGTGTTTTAATCAGCATTCAGGATATCAATTTTTGGAAACTATCGTAGTAAGTGTGAATGAAAATAAAATCTATTTAACTCTATGGATAGCTTTCGTGCTAATAAACAATAAAATTACATTTTTAATCTGAACTAAATAATGCTAAACACAGTCTCATTCTTCATTTGAACTAAGCAACGTACAGATACACCCCTAGTTATTCAGTTATTGACCATAGACAAAATGCCTAATGTCATTCCTTACCACAGATTAAAAACGCGTGTTCCCACGCACACATCAACACGGCTTGTACATGTACAATGTGAATAAGAATAAATGGGAGCGACGGAAGCGTAGATCGAACCGTTCGATCTTTAAATAGATAGCGCGCGCTAAGTGACGCCAATTAGCCTGAGCCGCGCTTTACTGACACTGCCGACATCGCTGACGTTAGAAGAATATACAGTTAAGGCGGTTTCACACAGCGAGCATCCACACGGGCTCTTCAAGTGTAGAGTGAACGGGAACCTTTACAGCTAAGGCGGTTGCACACAGCAAGCAGCCTCAAGCTTTCTAGAAAAGCGCGTACCATCGTACCACTTCTTAGCTTAACAACAGGCGACATTGTGGTGAATAAACGGTTTTACACGCAGCGAGCAGCCCACAGTACCAATAGAGTGAACATGGAACATTCTAAGGAAGCGCGTAGCTTAACATCAGGCGAGATTGACAAGCGCTTCCGTATTGTCAATAAAAAAAAAGTTATTGCGAGAAGCAGTTCAGTCAGTGTGGACGTTACCTACCTACTTGGCCGGGAATAATGACAGCACACGCATTTAGGTACATAGCAAGCAGCCTCGCGAAGCAATTGCGCAAAAGAGCTCGGTTTGTATCTTGTTAAGTATGGAAAGCACGTGTGGCATTATTTTCCTCGACCAAACAACATAGACTGAGCTGCTTCACGCAGTCAATGCTTCGCGAGGCTGCTCGCTCTGTGTGGAACCGCCTAACTTAAAATCCACATAAGTATTTGTATGTGGTCGATAGAATTTGAAAGATATAACATCAGAGAAAAATTCTAATCACGACACGTGATGTGTCGCGTGGCATAGTGAATATATCACACCCGGAATAAATTACCTACTTACTAAGTATTTTTATTGTAATTCCAGAATTAAGATTCAATTCTTTTAAATACTTTCTTCTGTAGGTACCTACATCATTTCTTTAAACCCTATTGATATTAAAAAATGCCTGTCTACAAATGTCCCTTTTTACAATAATTTTCACTCATTTATCAATCATCCATTTCATTCTCTAAAAGACGCATAAATTTGCAAGCTATTTCAATTTTCAATCCATTTCATTCTCATTTAACAAGTACCTATCTACATACAAATACCTATATTATAGGTACCCATCTAATAATCAATTAGTATAATCACCGGTATTCTGTTTACTGAATACGAATCTTACGTAGAATCTTTGAAACTAAAGGAAAGCTTTGAAACAACGCCAAAAAGCAATCAAGTAATTGATATGGGGGTCTCTGATAATCTTCAGCGGGGACAAAGAGCTACCTGCTCTTGTAGATGTTGACTAGACTTCGTTTTTGTGAACTTAGGTAGTGGAAGAAGTATAATTAGTTTTTAATTTCTGTATTAGATATCTATAGGTACCTACGCTTGTAGATTGTAGATAGATATTACCTATAGGTACCTATAGAAATTATAACTGGATTAGTCATACATAATAATATTATTATGTTTAGGCAGGCGAAATTTAAGGAATAAATAAGACTAAAAATAATAATAGGTACAAATAAAAAAATAAGTGTTTTAAACACTTATTTTTTTATTTGGTCTTCTGGTCTTCTGGTGGTTCTTTATGGTAAGCAAGGTACTTACCATAAAGAACCTAGGTAAGTAATATTTTAAAATACCTAGGTATAAGAACTACTTAGTTCTTGGAATAAGTTTAGGTAGGTACCTAAACTTATTCCACTTCCACACAAGCTAAGATGCGTAAATAGAAACATTCTAACGTATAAAAATCCATAAATGCGAAATTTAATCTCCCGTACAATATTCCAATCTGTTCAGT